>VXAK01001003.1:0-37272 GCA_013399435.1 Arenaria interpres
CCGGCAGGGGGCATGAGCCCGTTCAGCGGCCACCGACGCCCTGTCAGGTGAGGGGCGGGAAAACCCCGCGGCACCGGGCTGAGGCGCGGCCGGGGGACGGGGAGGGTGTCGGTGGAGCCCTCAAAGGGGCGGTTCTGAAGCGGCGGCTGAGGGCAGCCCCTGCCCGGCCCGGGGCCGGCGGTGGGGTCGCGGCAGGACCCCGGCCTTCGCCGGTCGCACCACAGAAAGTCAACTCCCTCATCTACAGGCACTTTCTGGTGAATTCCGTTAGAGTTCAAGCTGTTTAGAAGGACCTAGCAAGGTGCTAGGGGGCAGTTAATATGTAACTGCTTAATGAATCTTTAATTTGCCGGACACTGGCTTATCCATGTGTCTGCCTCGCTTTCCGAGCTCCCTTGGGCCTGTATTGCCCTGTCCATGAACAGGACGGTGCCTCCACTCTTTGTGGTGGTGAGACTGGAAAGGTGCTTCGAGCTCATAAAGAGTTGCCCGAGCAGTGAAATTCTGTGTAAGAGAATAGTTGTTGCTGCCAGCCGGTATAGAACGGGTGGCCTTTCTCCGCTGGTCATTCAGCCTCCTTGCTGCCCTCTTCCCACCCAAGAAGGTCACTGTGGTGATGTGTCCCATCGTATCCTCCCACACGGCGTGTCTTTGCTCTTTGATGCAGAAGTTAATTTACAGTATCCCCTCATCAGGCTCTGTGTTGTCTTTGTTGTCCCCTTGCTGGGGCTGTTCAGTTTGAGGAAGAAGAGACTGAGGGGACACCTCATCACCCTCTACAACTACTTGAAAGGAACATTGTAGAGAGCTTAGTGTGGTCTCTTCTCCCAGGTAATTAGCAATAGAACAAGAGGGAATGGCTTCAAGCTGCAACAGGGTAGGTTTAGACTAAACATTTGGAAACAATTCTTCAGAGAAAGAGTGGTCAGACACTGGAATTGGCTGCCCAGGGAGGTGGTTGAGTCACCATCCCTGAATGTGTTTAAGAGTCATTTAGATGCGGTGCTGGGAGGTTCGGTGTAGGGGAGAACTTTGTAGAGTAGGGTTGGTGGTTGGACTCGATGATCCCAAGGGTCTTTTCCAACCTGAATGATTCTATAATTCTGTGATTCTTTGCTGATGACTAGAGATGCTGAGTATGTCCAGAATTTTACACTCAAATGTATAAATACAGTTTCCTGCAGCTCAGGGATCCCTACCATTTTTCAAGATGTTTCTTCGCTATTCTCACACAGATTAATTAGAATTAACTGGATGTCCTGTCTTTTCCTACTTTGTTCACACAAGTGAGTCTCTTGAAGAATGCTATGGAGACACGGCTAAGTCATGTCTCATTCTGCATCCTCACAGGGACTCAGTTTCTCTTGAAAAGGGGGAGCCTTCCTAGCAACCTGGTTGGTGTCTCCCCAAAACACGTTCTGATCAGTTGGCTTTGAATAGCAGTTTGTGTAGGTCTCCTGTGATGGATTCATACATCAGTACCTTGACGACAAAGAATTTGACCATGCAATCATTATGTCGGTTTTTTACAGGTTTGTAACTTTGCCGACACCGGGGTAGCCTCAGAAAGTATTTAAGAGAAGTTGTTTAAAACGATAGAGAAAAGTTGAGGGAACAGCAGAGTCTTGAAAAGCTTTTTTGAATCTTGGCATCAAGTAAAACTTGATGCACCTCTAGGGTTGCTACCATTCCCTAGGGAATGAAGCAAAACTTGCAGGTCCAGTTCATTCAGTAAGCTTTCTTTGGTGTGTGTATGTGAGAAGCATCTGAACTGTTGATAACAAAGCTCCGGGAAGTAATCTCTGCCATTTAAATGACAGGCAGCTTGTCAACTGGAAGGGGGTATTTCTGGTAGAGTTGGATGGTGCTGATGTGTGATTCAATTAAATATTTGATGTAGAAATCATTTTGCTGAGGGGTGATGTTTTCTGATTAATGATCTGTTGATTTGGCCTGAGACGTATTTGAAAATGAAATGGATACATTTACTTAGTTTAAATAAACAAAACATACCCTGTAACATTAGCGTGAGATTTAACAGAGAAGTATTTTTTTGCCTACTTACTAATAATTATTGCGCGTGCTTTAGGTGGAAAGGATGTTCAAGTGGATGCGTATTCCCCATGAAGCGAAGAGAACCGAAACGCAGAAGATTGTATGCCAGAAAACTGACCAGTGATGAGCTTGTGTTTTTCTTTTAGGAAGGCTCTATTCCAGTCAGGATACTGCTGTTTCACTACTCTGTGTCTGTGGATGAACAGGAAGTGAAGCAAACTTAGAGAGGAACTTCTATACCTTTTAATGAACGTCAAAAAACAGGTTAAACTTGTCAATGATCAATCTCTTCATTTTACTGCCACTAATCTCATTCTTGAAATCCTCGACTAATTATGGGCTGAGAGCTTCTATGCTAAACCTCACTATTTAGGAGGTTGCTGTGTATGAACACATAATTAACCTATCCTCTCTCATGTTTTTTTCCTAAAAACATGGTATCATATTTTTCCTAATGTCATGTTGAAGGAGGATTATGAAAGAGAAATTATGATTTCCTTTTTCCTAAACCTCTACTTCTGCTGGGAAAGAGGGCCTTTTGGGTATGGTGCCAAATGGATGAACTTACCCAAAGCACATTCTGTGGTCCAGGATTCTGATAAGCTTAATGGAGATGAATTTTGTTTATTCTGAGTACACGCTCCATTTACATGAAAGCCATGGGACATTCTTGAAAAATATGGACAATTAAAGATCACATTTTTTGGTTAGTCTTGAATTCTTTTGAATAGCCTTAAGAAAACTGGAAATACAGCAGTCGAAGCACTGGTTTTAAGTAACAGCATTATAAATAATACATTGACAGTAAATACAACCTCACAGGCAATTTTGACTATACATCTTATAAATGAAGCTTCTACAAGCTGTCTCTTGGTGATAATTTGTTTACCTCCTTAAAAAGGAGGCCCTTCCAAAATAGTCTTTCATTTCTGTTGTATATGTTATTTATCTGTGAGGCATAGTTGACTTGTTTAGATGATTTATGATGTCAAAATAGATGTTGTTTCAGGACAAATATTAAAATTGTTAATAGGTTGTGGCCATTGAGAGGCCTTTCTGTCCTTATTTATCTGCCTATGCATTGTACTGTGGTGGAAAAAGGATTATGAAGTGAAAGTCCAGCTTTTGAACTGTAGAGTTGAGAACTTAAATACCTATCTTGAGCCGAGACAAACCTCTTAACGAGCTGCAGTTTGAAAAGAAATTTTTGAAACGTCACGGTACCTATTTATCTAGGTTTATTGGGGTGTTAAACAGGATCTAGGATTCAGCCCCAAATGTTGGTGAGAGAAGACAATGTGCATTTCCACAGAGTGTGGAGGTTTTGACCCAATTAGCTCCCTGGAGAGTCTGTTTTGGGCAGGAGCATCCCAGCTCTGTCTGCGTTTGTTTTGAATTTGCAGCATTTCCTTTGAGAGCTGAGATCTACAGATAGCCTGACAGTGTGCATGATGACTGTATTAGCAGAATTAGTAAGGCAGAATAATTAATCATGGCTATTAAAATTTTATGTCATTTCTGCTTGTCGATTTTGGGTGGAAGCAACCTTTATGAAACATCTAGTCAATAAATAAATAGACCTGATCTGCTTGTGCAAATATCCCTCCTCTTTTTGTAATTTAGAGTGATGTGAGACAAGGAGTTTACAGGATTAAAGAGCTGGATAAAACCTCCTAGTAGGTTAATTTCTTCGTTAGGATGTTGTGGTGCCACTGGAGACACCACAGCAATCCTGTAAACAGAGATGTTTACATAAGAATGCAGCGTAAAGAGAACAGCGGGGTTTTTAGGCTTTCCTGCTCTGCTCTTTCAACTATTATTTTTATAATGCAGTTTATTGTTAGTCCCTCTGGTTGAAGAAGGACTGAAGTGGGGAGAGCATTGTAGTTGGTGCTGCGATGGATTTTTTTTTTCTGGGCAGGAAGGGAAATGGATAATTAGCAGTAAACGCGCAATATAATATGGGGAGTTAAAGACGTGCGTCTCAGAGGTGTGCGTTTGCGTCCAGTACGGTGCGATGCGGAGGGCGGGAAAACGCCTGTTTTCTCTTGTCTGGTTAGAAAGCTCGATTTTCTCACTTGACAGGAGAGGCTAGAACTGAGCAGAGAGCCTTTGCGGGGTCCCAGCCACTTTTGCAGCTGAAGGTGACAGCCCGGGAGCTTGGCCGGGAGCAGGAGAGCGGGGTGTTGCCCAGCGCGCGGGGCCAATGAGGGCCTGCATTTCGGGATGTGTTTCTGCCGATGGCCTATTGCGATGGCCGGGGTGGAACGGCAGCCACCCAAATTCACCCAGCAAATGACATTTTGCTGCAAAAGCAGCAAATCAAAAGCGGAGCCAATCACGCACTGCACCGCACAGCCAATGGACGCCGGGCTCTTACCCAGCCACTGGCAGGGGCTCTGTGACTGCTGGACCTTGGTACAGCTCCGCAAACGGCGTTCCTGCAGGGACAGCCCTCTCTCCCAGTTTGTTTCTCAGCACAATAGTCATCCTCGCTGTGATTCATTTCCCAGCAATAACAATGCCATTGTAAATGAGCTGTGTAAAGCCGGGGAGTTACGTGCCTTGCCTGCCACGTGATCTTCCGCGGCTGGTGGGGAGAGTAATTTGGGTCTTGTCTCCCATTTAGCATTGCCACGGCTGCCTACCCAGCAGACCTGCTTACGAGAGCCAGAGGGATGGTGGTAGTTACGGGGCAGAACAAAGTGAGTGGAGACCCGGATGATGCCATGTCGAGCTCGGATGCAGAGGATGATTTCCAAGAGCCAGCCACTCCTACTGCAACCCAGGCAGGACAAGCACTACCTCTGCTGCCTCAGCAGGTAAGAGCTCTCTGGTACTCTTCATCTGATAAGGTCCAGTTATTGCAGCACGTACTGCTCAGGTGCCAAAGAATTCGGGATTTCTTTGTTGGGAGTATGGATGGATATACAGTTCAGTTTCCATTAGTAGCTGAATGGCAGAATAAAGCTAAATCTAATGAATTTTACTTCAGTAGCTTGGCAGCATTACTGAGAATTTCCATCTGTGTTTGGACTTTACAAATACAAGTAAATGTTGTTCCAGTAGCGAGGCATCTTAAGGTGTGATACTAAGATTTTAGGCCTGCTGTAAACCTAATGTAAACATAGAATCACTGGGGTTTTTTCAGTGTAGAGTAGTGTAGCGTAGTGTAAAGGAACCAGTAGAGTATAAACTGAGTGCAAGTCCCAAGGTTGGACTGAGATTTCCTACCTTATTCGTTTGTTTGTTTGTGAGTGTGGAAGAGGGAGGGAGGGATTTGTTTTGGTTTGTTTTTTTCTGTCCCTGAAAGAGCCAAGAGGAAGCATTCACGCTTTTAATGAGTAGCTGGTAATAAAGCTGAGTGATTACTGCTATTTCAGATTTCCAAATAAAATTCAAACATTCACTCATTGTACCCAGAAGCCAGCCAAAGTATTCAGGTTGTTAACCCCTGAACCTCACTGTCTTGTGGCAACAGGCCGGGAAAGAAGTGTTTGTTGGATCAAGTTAAGTCCCAGTGGCAAGGAGTGTTTCCTGTGTCTTCTAGAAGTTGTAACCCATTTGGCCTGAACATGTCTGCAAAGGACTGGAGGCTCATTTCTGGTGATGTGATTCCTTTTGCAGTTTCCAGAAGTTGTTCCGCTAAACGTAGGAGGCATGTATTTTACAACAAGACTGTCAACACTGAGACGTTATGAGGACACAATGTTGGCGGCTATGTTCAGTGGAAGACACTATATTCCGACAGATGCTGAAGGCAGATACTTCATTGACAGAGATGGAACCTACTTTGGGTAGGTACAGTGTCCTCGGTCGTATATTTTAAAAGTTGCTACTGAAGAAAATTATTTTTAAAGAAAAGTAAGTTTTAACATTCTTTTTTTTCTTAATTTCTTTTTTTTTTTTCCTTCTAGTTAAATCATGTTTGTGCAGTAGGTAAACGTGACTGACTGGCATCCACGCCTTCGAAACATCTCAGGAGAGGATCATACTGAGATTAAAAAACTATTTGTTTTATTCTTAAGGGCTTAAGTTTTCAATGGGACAAGAAAAACAAGTAATGTTTTGAATGTGTGCATTGTCTCCTCTAGAGTATCTCCTTTCAAGGTATCAAAGTTGTTTTGATGTTTTAAAAAATAATATATTTGGCATTGCTTTTCATGGAAAGCTCTTTTGTACAACACTATTTTTAATTGATATTACAGTATTTATGATAAAGAGGGAGTGGAAGGAACGCATCTAGGTTTCTTAAACCCTTGAAAGTATGATGTTTTCAGTGTTTAAGCAGGTTATAATGTAACTGGTAAAAAAACACAAGCCTCAAAGAGTATTTTTTTGAAAATTATTTTTGATGGTAGTGCCATATTCCTTCACCTTCAGGATTCCTTCTTATGTGTTGAGCTTTTGTTTTATTTTTAATTAATCTAACCATGATCTTATTAATATTGTTTGAATTGGTGTGAGATTGCTAGAAAAGGTAGGCAGTGTTCATGGGTTAAGGTCTTTGCCCAAAGCACCCTTTGCAGTCTAACTTATATTTCATGTTTCTCCTTTGTAGACATTTCCTTAATCTCTTCAACAACGAAGGATTGAATTATTTCCAAAGCATATTTGGACTATATCATGATCTGGGACAGAAGTAGATTAAGTCACTATGTTTATTGGAAAATAATTGTTTCTTTATGTTTGGCAATTTGGAAGCGCGTGGCGCTTTGTTGGAAAATCAATTCATTTGTGATCTTATCAATCTGAATTAAAAATACAGCTAGAACAGAGCGCCGAGTTAGCACGTGCTGTAATTGTTGACATTCTAATGAAGATTGCAGTAATGCTTGGTTTATTTGATATGGTCCATAATAGTTTTGTTGGTTAATGCTTATAAAGTGATTTCTTTCCCTGTTGAAAATCTGGCCACTTAACTCTTTCAGAACTAGAAGGAAATGTTTTTTCTCTCTATTATTATTATAACAAGTGTATATGGCCCTGTGAAGAGAACACCTCCTTTGCAAACAGACCATGCGTTCAGCTTGAGTCCTGGTTCTGTGTGGGATAAAATGTCCGTGCATACGATTCTCTAGGAAAATGGAAACGATGATTTTGACACAGACTTAAATTTGAAATACAGTGACTACAGTCTCTCTTCCATTAAATACTGTCCCCTCTGCTACTTTAGGTGGTTACTTCACCTTGAACTTTTTGTGTAAAAGTTGATGGGTTTTTTTGAGTTAATTTTGACATTAACAGAAGCAAAATGTGAAATGATGACTTGGAAACTTGAACGTGGCTAATGCCTTTAGAAGCATATGTTGGAAATATGACTCATGGTTATTTCAGTTACTGTCTAAACGTAAGGATTTCTGTCTTAATAGTATAAGCAATGAATATCCAGCATTTTCTCTCCTTTCCCACCCGCAGCAGTTCTGGTGGAAACTTGTTACTTAATAGTATTTTTGCCTTTTTTTCAGAGACATACTTAACTTTCTACGATCTGGTGACCTGCCACCAAGAGAGCGAGTGAGGTCAGTTTACAAGGAAGCACAGTATTATTCCATAGGACCATTGCTAGACAATCTAGAGGACATCCAGCCTCTGAAGGGAGAAAAAGTTAGACAAGCTTTCCTGGGCCTGATGCCATATTACAAAGGTAAATAAACAAAGTAGTATTGACTGTTTCTTCTAGCGTGGTTCAAGTAGCGTACGTGGTGCTTTTGGGTCTACTTTCAGCTTTCAGGCTCATGCCATTGTATTTGAGAAGTTTGTTATGTACCTTTTGTGCTCTTTAGATCTCTGACGTCTCCACGTTGGATTTTTTTCCTGCTGTATCCAAGGATGTGGATTTTTATGCTGTCTTAAAAGGGAGCAAGATCTAGGCCACAACATGCAAAGCTTATTATTAAATGAGAAAGTTTTTCTGCCTCTGCATTTCTTCTGTTAGGGCCTGCACTTGAATAAATTTGGGCATATAGTAAAGACACCAAGTCACGGGATAACCGAGATTGATTTAATTACTATATATCTAGCTACATGCAGCTTCCCATTGCTGCTAGTATTATGTTACGAATAACTTGTTAAGCACTGAAGTAATCTTTTTCACATTAAATAATTGCATTTGTTTTCTTTCACTAGGTGCTTCATAGTTATTTTCCACTTTTTTTTTTTTTAGATCATTTGGAACGGATAATCGAAATAGCAAAGCTTAGAGCTATGCAAAGAAAAGCAAGATTTGCAAAACTGAAGGTCTGTGTCTTCAAAGAAGAGATGCCCATCACTCCCTACGAATGCCCACATTTCAATTCCTTACGCTTTGAAAGGAGTGAAAGCGAGACAAAGCTGTTTGAGCATCACTGCGAAGTAGATGTATCTTTTGGCCCCTGGGAGGCTGTAGCTGATGTCTATGATCTTCTGCACTGTATCGTGACAGACCTGTCTGACAGAGGGATAACGGTGGATCATCAGTGTATTGGGGTGTGTGATAAACACCTGATAAACCACTATTACTGCAAGCGTCCTATCTATGAATTCAAGATAACCTGGTGGTGAGTTATTTTGTCCAGAAGGGTGCAGGGATAAAAGGACTTCTAGACGACAATTGCTTTTAATATTTTTGCAACGTGTCTCTGGAAACGCATTGCTGCTAACGTATATCGGAATCAGTCTGCTGACCTGTTGGCTAACGCTTAGCTGCTCAGCAAAAGGGAACCCGTTACAGAGGTTGAAAAACCTCTGAAATCTTGAAAAACCAGCCTGAAACAAGACTGTTGGCTCAGGTACCTTCACGAGGCACAAAACAAAATCACCTCATGGAAATTGTGGAGAGTCTAACGTCTTTTAAAAGGTGCCACCTACCATGTGGCTTTAGTACCGTAGTCTGCAAAGTGGATATTGCAGATCTCACCTGCATTATTGTAAAGCCGGGGTGCTAATAACGCTGACGTAACGTGGTTGAATTTTACCCACTTAGAAATGTTTTAGCCACTACTTAAACTTACCACTTTATACAGTTGAGTAACACCCAGCACAGAGATTCTGGAAATGTGATTTTGATGTAATAGGTCATTTAAAGAAAAATAGTATTCCCTATGTATTATTAATTGTTGTCACAATTAAGCTATATTTCTTTTTTAATTACGAATCTGCATTGTGAATTATAATGTTATATTTCAATTATTTCCATTGTTATAAAAAGGAATAGCAGATTTGGATTATATTCCTTAATGCTTTTAGGAATAATAATAACTGTTCATGAAGACTTGTGCCTGTTTTTAGCCTTAGAAATTCTAAATGTTTACAGTATCTACAAAAAAACAGAAGCTCTATAGAATCAGGTCATTTACAAAGGCTTTTGGTAAATGAGAAAACCCTATATGTATGTTCCTATTAGCAGAAGTAAGAGGAATATTTAATGTATATTATTTTATTACTAACTCTTTTTACATTCTGTGATACTAAACTTTGTTCTAGAGTTAAAGTCAAATGATGATACTAGACAAGTGCTTCCTTCACCTCACCTTCTTCAGACTATTAAGTCTCATTTTTAACGTTCTTGTTGATCCTTTCTGGTGTACTATCAGGAAAAAGAATTTTCAACCTTCATATTCAAATATTTCTCCAATTATAAAGCAGTATATCTGACTGGTGGATTTCTTTCCACACTGGAAGAGGCAGCCATTGCAGAATCATGTTCTTTTCAGAAGGTTATTGTTGCATTTCTGACGTTAGTAACTGCATCCTGAAGTTAAATTTCTTCATGTCCAAAACTGAAAGGTAGATCTAAACATCTGAAGATGTTACTGTTTTGTGAGGTACAGAAAACTGGAGTATTTTTCAAAAAGACCCCACTCAGAATAATCCTAAAGAGAGAGGAAAAGTAAATGTTTGCATATTGCGTTCCATCGGATTAGTTAATCCAAGGATATTGCTTAATTAAACTTTTGACTTTTTCACTTAAGAAACGTGTTAATTGCCATGATCAAAATTCTCAGTTACCTGAGGTAATTTTTAGAACAATTCCACAAACTTTATGATCAAAATGTCTTGCAAAAAGAGAGGCAAATTGTTTGCATTGTCATACTTTTATGTATTTAATTTAGGAATTTCTAGTAAATTGTCTCTCTGAGGTGGGGGGACACAGCTCTAATGATCTCTTTTCCAATGTTTACTGACAGAGAGTCATTGTCAAGTGCTGAGTTTCGAGTCCAGAGCTTAAATTTTGAAATGGAGGGAAGGAAGAAATTATGTGCATTGGGATCTTATTTTAAGTTATTTTAAATTGTTTTCTTAAATACGGGCCTTTGTGTTACACAGAGTTGTTCTGCTTGTGTTTGACAACCCAAAATTAAGTCAAACCGAGACCAGTAAAGTATCCCTAGATTGAGAGGAAGCTTGCATGGTTTGTTCACTATTCTGCTGGCTTCTTCTTTGTTTTTCCAGGGAATCTTAAACTGTAAACTACAATTTCTAATAAAATTACATAAGCTCTAAAAGCTGAGGCTTACAAAGTTTTGACCGCTTGTACGTTTTCAGCATCAGTTTATTTAGAGACTGCAATGAGAATTGCAGTTTTACTGGGTTATTTGGTGTTTCTTTGCCCCTTCCCTGATGCGTATTTCCATGGGACATAACTCTGGTTTGAATTTCAGCACTCCTTGCAGAAATGGAACAGAATCTGATTTAAGAGTATAACTTCTGGTTGGGCTTTTAGAATTTTTCCGTTGTTATTCTGGAGAAGCTATAATGACAAAATTCCTGTTTCGATCATGTTTGCTAGTTCTTAACATGCACACACTGATATTTTTATAACTTTTTCCTGTTTATTGCGTAAGTAAGTAAGGAAGACTACCTAACCAAAAAGATAAAAATTAAAATCTTGGTCTGTATCAGTTGCGTCTTAATCGAAGCTTTTCATCCTTCAAATCCTCCAGAAGACGGCAAACGTTAAGTGCAATATCAAAAAAGAAAACATGGGTTTGAGCCAACATGCTTTCATCAAGCGCATACATTCTGTGTCGTGGTTTGTGCGAGTTAACAATATTGCTATTGACTCCACTTGTTCTAAGCAGTCTTTGTTTACAACGATTTAGATGATATTGCCTAATATGTGTTCGTTTTTTGACAGAAACAGAAGAGTTGTGCAGGCGGATGTCAGGGGAGTGTAATCTAATAACTGGTTTATATAACATTATTGACTTATCTTTTCTTGGCGTATAGAGTAATTTTTGAAATTCTGCGTTTGCAACAAAAATGTGAGTAGCTGATCTACTAAATCCATGTTTAAGATGATGGATGTTTTGGTATATCATGAATGCTTTATAATTGTCTAATTAAACTAAATGCATAGGTAATACTGCTTTTTTTTTTTCTTTGGGACTTTCCTTTGTATCTGGCTAGGCCAGAGGTTTGCTGGAACGTACTTACCTGTTTCTCTGTACTTCTACTTAGCTTTTTTGCCACTTTATCATCATCTCCGTAGCTGCTTTTCTGCCCCCACACTCCTAAATACCATGTTTGTGGGCTGACACCATAGGCACGTTGGCCGTGCAGTCAAGGGTCTGAGGTCATCAGTGGAATGTCACTATGAATATTGTATTTTCAAATCATTAAAAGGACAACACACATCAGTCCATTCAGCTCGTTCAAAATGAAGGAAAGACATTTTTTTATTTGGTGTTCTGAGACAGGATATGTGCCATTTTTGGTTCCAAATTGATATAGAGGAACATGTGTTAGAATCAACTTTTTTTTTCCCTCTTCTCCTAAGTAAGAAATCTCAAATATTTTCAAAGCACAGGTTGTGTATCCAGATTATGGTGATTACTCTGGTTTTTATGAATACTTATGTACTAGTGGGATAGTTGAGGGATTGTTACTTCAAAAGTAGAATTGTTCACTATTTTTTTTAGGTTGCTGTGCGTCTGAATAAAAACATAACAAGATTAATCTTTTTAACATCTCTATATATGCATAGTCTGGTGGTTTTTAACAGGAAGCAAAGGGAGGTCTCACTGTCAGGTCTCACATAAAGTGATTTGGCCAATTTCACAGCACATTGGTTGTAAAACTGATGTTTCTGCATCAGTTTTACACTTGTAAAATAGGAAGGAAACCTACTCATCTTTATAGAGCACTCAAAAATGACATGAAAAGATACTGATGAGCAGCATCCACTTAATGGCTGTTGATTTCAAGAGTTCAAAAAAAATTTAACATAACTTCTCAACTTGGTGCAGGCTTCTGAACTCGAACACCACAATAGTCTACGTAGTGGTCTGAAATGCTCATTGCTGAGCCTTCATCCTCTTTGGAGGAAAGTGAAGGTGCATCTTTGATCTGGGAAGCCTTTGAGCCATTAGCAGATTCTTGCTTGTCGTCGTGGCGCATGTTTTTTCTAATACTGCTGGATTAGTTTTTTTTTAAAGCTGATTTTAGCCCAAATTTATAGTGAGGGATCAGTTTCTGCATTGATGAGGGTCTGGGTTCTTTGGTTTGTTTGGGGGAGTTCCAGGTCTTAGTTATCCAAATAGCAAAACCACTAAGTTATTGCAGCAGAAAGTTCTGCATACCCCTTTTTTGATGGATTTTTTTTTTAAGTTTTAAGGAAGTCTGCCTGGGAGACACCTCATGATGTAATATATGCAAATACCTGAATTGGTTAATATGGATATTTTTGAGGTTTTTATTTGTTGTTGTTGAGTTGTGTAATACTCTGTCCTGAACCTAGCGTAGAGTTAAGGGGTGAGTTTGACATTGGTTTCCTGATAAACCTGGTTATGCCTTAGATATCCCCTGCTCCCATCTTGTACAATCACTGATCCCAGAGGTGTTCGATGTATGGAAAAGTAATGGCTATTACAGGAGAATCGAGAATCTTCCTTGATTCTCAATGAGCCCATTAAGGGAATTGGTACTTGTTAATCCGATTGCCATCTTGGTTCTTCTGCTCCTCCTGGCTGCCTGTAGTTTCAGCAGGGAGACAGAGCGCTCGGGGTTGGGTCTGGCTGCACAAGTCCTTGAAGGCGAAAGTCAAAGACTTCTGTCATGTGAGAAATTTACTGATTTGCATGAGCACATACTCTGGCCTTTCCTGAAGCGATGGTTAAATTTCCAACAAACTCTGAAGGATGTTGGTATTTTAAACTGTTGTAAGCGATAGCTTTGTAACACCCTAATCTGTGTTGTGCCAGACTGTTCCAGTGTCTGAATTGTGAAAGACGGAGAGGTTGGGGTTGGCCAGTTCTTTTGTTCATGGTTCTCAGTGTATCTGTGTTTTCCCAGTGAAACCTGAACCCGAGCGAGGTTGCAGATCACTGCCCCCAGGACTGAATACAGCCCATTTCTAGTCTGTTCTGTGCATTGAGCACATGCTGTTTTTTGCAAAAATGAAAGCGGGAGGGAATTGGTTCTGCAGTGTATTTCCCCAGGGACAATCCTCACCAGCTCTGAAGGAGAACTTCAGTGAGATCCTGACCCATGCTCCCCCACATCTCCATGTGTTAGATGAAGTGTAGGAGGCATGAGGAGATGAGCTCTCTAGCCTGAAGAGTCACAGTGAGGTAATGACTCTGGATTCCCCCTTGGTCCTCGTGCCTTTCTCTAGCCTTTAAGATGTAAAACTCTGTGTGCAGGAAGTGTTTTACTTCTCTCTGCTGCACCCTCAAATTTGTTTGCAGGGCGTCTTAGTCTGCTTTAAACTAAAGGGATTATTTTAATATTACAATATGGTCACTGATAGTTGTTAAAAGAATCAGCAAAAATCTTATTACTGACAAAAATATGTGAATAAATGAATCAAAAAACCTTATTTATAGCATAACCATTTTAATTTCACTCTTCTGCTTTATTTTTTTTTCTAAAGACTGTTAAGAAATGTAAACTCTTACTTCTTTTTAAGGGCTTCCATCTGTTTCATAGTAGTATGTATTCAGGCTAAGCAAGTGTATTTTGGGGTTTGAGGGCCTCGTTTACTGCTCGCTGTGAGCTGAAGAATAAGCACATGATCTCTCATCTGTTTGCTTTTTTCCTTAAAAAAAAAAAAAGAATTATTCATATAATTATAAGTCACAATATTCTAGCTTCATTTGGCATTTGCAGCCCCTGGGAACCTTCATTCCCAACTCTATTCTTGTCGCTCATTCTTGTTTATAGATGACCTGGGACAGGGGACGTGGTGAGGAAGATGATGGAAGTGCCAATGGGGAGAGTCTCATGTCAGAGCTGAGTGTTTGCATTGCAGAGTGTTCTTTCGTTTTATTTCGGCCCCTGTGCTGGGTGAGGATCCCGTCTGTCTGGGAGCCCCGCTCAGCTCGACTGCGTTCATGAATTTTCTGTGTAAGTTCATTGTGTTGCGATTTATCGAGCTAAATGAGTGGGAAAATCCAGTGGCCGTGGATTGTGCTGGAAATGCAGCAGTGACGGGTGAAGTGGCTGCGGGGCTCAAACTACTTGAATTTCAGGATCCTTATTTAGAGGTCTGAGGGCCACAGCTTATGCCTTGGATCTTTCTTTTCTGCACGGCCAAGCAGAGCAATCAAATTTGGGATGCAACTGCCTGGCAGGTAAGAGAAGACTTCAAAGCAAGGAAATGCGGAAGGACGGTCTGTTAACTCATCATAAATCTCTGGGGCCTGATACTGCTTTCACTTTCTTCATTTAATAATTATACTCTGGACAATTTATACCCCTCACTGGCTTTAAGTTATGATTGGAGTTGTATTGATCTCTTTTGTTACAAATGGTTGTGAATTGTTTCCAGGTTGTTCAGTCACAGCAGAGACGACCCGGGATAGTTCTGAGATTGGGGCTATGGGAACATAATTTCATTTAACAAACAGAAAACACCTCCAGTCTTTCATTACCTTTCTGCAAATAAGCTAGATTTCAGAGCGTAATTATGTTCTGTTCTTATCTTCTGTATATAGTCCTCTAACTGGAAATTGCTTTCCAGAACAGCAGTTCTTACTCGTTTTGCTTAACACAAGCTTAGTGTAAGTTTACCTACACTTCCACTGTGACTTTTATAAATGGATTTTGTTTTGCTGAATTATAAATTGTATGTGTCTATGCATTGTAACCCGTAATGCCTTTGAAAATCCAGCCTGGATGCTAACGATCAGGGTTTGGAACTATCTCCAAATGTGTTTTATTTGAAGTAAGTTGATGTGTGATGTTTAATACTGTGGGTATCGTAGTGTGTTACTTCTTACTATGTTTCACTTTTCAGTTCAGGTAATACATAGTCTATGTTTTTTATTTAAAATACATAGAAGACAAATGTGGATATAAAGTTTGTGTTGTGCAATAAAAGTATGTTATACTGAAACTTGTGGGAACCTGGCTAATCTGGTCTGCACCCCCCTCCTCACCTTCCCTGTCATTGGTGTTTGCTCTGCACGGCTGCAAATGACAATTAAGACACCAGTCTCCGTCCCAGGCTTCGTTTAACGGCACCAACCGCACCCTCGTTCAGCGTCGCTTCCTTCGCAGATGGCACCGACGCGGCGGCTGCAGTCTCCCCGGGGACACCGACCGGTACCACTTTGTTTGGGTTCTGCGTCCTTCCCTCCGTAAGCAGCCCAGAGCGGGGCTGTGGCTGAGCCTGCCTGTGCAGAGCTTGACAAGAAATACTAGTTCCTGGATTTAGAACCATAGGATTGTAGAGGTGGGAAGGGACCTTCCAGATCATGGAGTCCAACCATTAACCTGATGCTGCCAAACCCACCACTAACCCATGTCCCTCAGCACCACGTTTACCAGTCTTTTAAACACCTCCAGGGATGGTGATGCCACCACTTCCCTGTGCAGACTTTCCCAATGTTTCATAACCCTTTCTGAGGAGATTTTTTTCCCAATATCCATCCTAAATCTCTCCTGGTGCAACTTGAGGCCCTTCCGTCTTGTCCCATCGCCTGTTCCTTGCCAGAAGAGACTGGCCCCCCCGGCTACCCCCTCCTTTCAGGGAGTTGCAGAGAGCGAGAAGGTCTCCCCTCAGCCTCCTTTTCTCCAGGCTGAACACCCCCAGCTCCCTCAGCCTCTCCTCACAAGACTTGTGCTCCCTCACCAGCTCCATTGCTCTTCTCTGGACACACTCCAGCACCTCAATGTCTTTCCTGTTGTGAGGGCCCCAAAAACTGGACACAGCCCTCGAAGTGGGGCCTCACCAGTGTCCTCACTCTTGTCCCATCGCCTGTTCCTCGGGAGAAGAGACCCACAACCCTCCCTACAACCTCCTTTCGGGCGGTTGTAGAGGGCAGTAAGGTCTCCCTTCTGACCTGCCTGGGTTCAGGGGTATTTCCCCCTCGTTTCTGAAGTAACTGGAATCTGCCTGAAGGGATCCCCGCCCCACAGCTGGGTGTCTGCGTGGGGCCGTGGGAGGGGGAAAAATAAAGACACCGAAACCAGCACATGACAGCTGGTTTACAGACACCGAGACAGTAAACGAGAAGGGAAAGCGGAGTGAGTTTCAAATCACAGCAGCTACTTCTCTCTCCGCCGCAGCCACCGGCTCCGACGGCAGCCGCCTGTGCCGGGCTTTGAGGTAAAACCGTAGCAGTTGGGGGCTGGCGCGGCTCGGTGGGCTCCGGGGGGGCACGGAAGGACAACGGGAGGGAACCCTCAGCGCGCCCGGCTCCTCCTCGGCAACCCGGCCCCTCGCGTCCTTCCGGGAGCGCGCCCCGCCCCGGAAGTGACGACACGCCCTTCCGCCGCGGAGGGGAGGAAGCGCCGGGCCGGGCCGCCGTGAGGGGAGCGGAGCGCCGAGACCAGAGCAGCTCAGCGGAGCGGAGCGGTGCCCGCCGCCCCCCGGGGCAACCGGTGAGCCGCAGCTCTGACCCGCCGAGGGGCCGCGGGCCGGCCGGGTCCCCCCCTCTCCCCGCCCTTGGGGGCTGCCCGCTGCCGCCGGGCCTGGCTGTGAAGGGGCTGCCCCGCGGTGGCAGCTCGGGGGCTGTCAGCGTCCCCTCACCCCTCCTCTTCTTCCTCCTCCTCCTCCTCCTCTCCGCCGCCGGTCGTTATAATTCGTTATAAGTGTCGGTGATACGGGGCCCGCTGGGGGTGGGGGGGGAGCGGGTAGCCGGGCCCTCTCCTCAGGGGCTGGGGCTGTGCTCTGTGGGACACCGCAATCGGGCTCGACACACCGGGACACGGGGAAGCTTCGTCAAACAGATTCCTCCGTGTGCGCTTCCTAAAGCTAAGTTGTTTTTACAATATGTGTTTTTATTATTTTAATTCCCTGGCGGTGTCCCAGTAGTTAATCAGGGTGAGGGTGTCACTGGTAACTTCGCAAGTCCGTCCCCTCGGCCCGTCTCCCTGTTAAATTGCTTGTGGATCGAGGGGGTTTTGGCTCTTTGCTTCTGAGTGTTACTGTTTTATGGCTTCTTATTGTGACACTGGGGATCAAAGTCCTTTAAAGTCAAGCCAAATGAAGTTTGAAGTATATTTAAGATGCTGAGCAGCGCTTTTTGGTTGATTTTGTGGGTGTTTGTCACTGTGTGAGCACCTTGTGTCGTGCTCATCCCGTTCCCTTGAAGTAGGGAGTGGCTGTATTTTCCAGAGGGTGTGAGATATTGGAAGGTGAATGACGCACTCAAAGCACCCAAAAAACTCTCTGAGGGAGTGGTTCCAGTTCCACACTGTCGGAAATCCTGCTGGTCTGGGCTGCCGTGGTCTGTGGCGGGGGCAGTGCCCCTTGTGTGGTGGGGTGCTGGGTCGGCTGAGGGGGTTGGCACCGGCAAAATTCAAATAAATCAGTTTGTTTGGGCTGAGCGGGGCCCTGATCTGGCCCAGTGCTGGGAATTAGTGGCAGTGCACAGTTTTGGAAAAAGGGTTATGGAAATTGTGATTTACATTTGTTACTGCCGTGACTTGCCGTGCTTTTCTTGCTTGGTCTGGAAACTATTTTGAAGGGGTGCTTTCTGTTGGCAGTTCCTCCTGCTGGTACTCTGGGACGTGTACTGAGTTTCCCAGTTACCCGAGACTCCTTTGAGGCTAATGACGGGTCAGCACAGACAGACGTAGTGTTTTCCAGGAACAGTACTTTACCCAGGAATTGGATGGGTTGGCCTTCTGGACGCGATTACACAAGTGTTTTGCAGTGGGAAGGATTAGGAAGGGAATTGTAACTCAGTGGAGTGCTTTGCTGACAAAAAACCAAACCAACACACGACAGAAGGAAAGAATAGGATATAAAGCCAGTTATACCAATTTATAAGATAACTTTACACAATAAACTATGATTATAAGCTTGAAGATAGTCCATGGTTCTGGTACTTAATTTTGTTTTTACAGTGTTATTTTACCTAGAACAGCTCCCTCCCTTTTTTCAGCTCCCTCCTTCCCCTTCTGATGTTTGCTATATGATCCCAAATTAAGCTTTTTTTTTTTTTTCTCACGGTGGACTATTTGTGACCTCAACTAGACCTAAAAATCGTGCTTGTGAAGTCCTATTAAAACGCTGTCAGTAACAAGCCAGGTACAAAGTGCATAAGATACTTAGAAGTTTTTCTCTGAGGTTGTAGCAAGCAGGTTTAATCTGTCTTCAGGTGAGCAGGGTTGGCATGTTGGCAGAAAACACAGAGCATGTAGAACCCGATCACTGCTGTTTCTGAGGAGATCTTGGAAGCTTTAGCTAATCCTCTTCATATTCTTACTTGAGTTCCCAGTTGAACAGTACAAAGCAGTTTTTTTAGATGTTTCTTGTGATTTCACTTAAAAGTGCAGTTATGAGTCACATGTGGATGGTGAGACATAGTCTTAATTCATGAATACGTGCTACTCCTGGCTGAGCGGTCATTGCTACGGGCAGTAGCTAAGAACTTCACGCGGACAAACAAAACCATAGCTTAAGGTCTGTTCTGATGTAGGAAAATGCATCTTCCAGCTGAAGTCAGCCCTGTGGGTAGAGCGTTGAGGCCTCGTGGCCATTCGGTTTCAGAGGTTTTAAGTAGTGGCTGCAATTTCCCCTGCCAAACGACAGCACCAAACTGCGCGGTTGTTTTCAGGTGGCTGATCAGACTGTGTGTCTGTCATCACAGTTAACCACTGGTTCTTTCCTCAGGATCATTAGTTAGCAACCTGCACTGTTTATACTAGGAAACAACTACTGTAGCTGAAATTTCTTAATTGCAAGAAAGACGCGGATTAAAACTGTGAAGACTCACATGATCTCTTCTGCAAAGGTAGCAGCCATGTTCCTTTCCTAATTTGTAACTTGTCTAATGGCTCTGTATTTTCTCTTCATGAGTCTCTTGGATCATGTTGCCCCACCCTTTCCTTTAGAGGAAATTAACTCATGTTTAATTACCTTTCTGCTAATTATATGCCTGAATACGTGGGGTTAGACATGAATCATAACTATTTCGACACTTACATGGCTCTTAAGAATTTTGTGGCATTTGGGTCAGTGGTTGCTCTTTGGAATGCATACATGTTATTTTAAGGATGTTTTTCCATAGGCAAAATTTGTAGTTGTTAAAGGCCTTAACCCAGTCCCCTCCTTCCACTCCCTCAGTTTTGATGCACTTTCTAGTCTACCTTGTAAATTTATTTTCCCTAATTGAGGTTGCATGCGGTTTTAGGTGGAACTTGCCGCTCTCTTGATCTGGTGTAAAGTATTGTGTGCTATTCAGTCACCATAAAAATGTAAACCAGCAACTGTTCCTGTGAGAATTGTGTCTTTGAAGACTTCCCCAGTTTTTCTTTTCCTGCTCTAAAATCCCGTGCCTGGGGATGGCCATTAATGACCAGACAGCTGCAGTGAGTGATACTACGAGACATTGTGAACACTCTTTGGGGCACTTTGATATTTTTTAACGAGAAGAATTAATGCCAGATGTTTATAAAGTGCTATGAAGACTTAAACTTGAAGAGCCAAATCACATTCACTTCAGTCCCGTGAGAAGACTGGTGTAGGTCCTTGCTAAGAGACGTGCTCAGATTTTTTTGAGAAGACTGTTGATTTCAGGAAGTAGGGTAAGGTAAAGAGATGAGAGAACGCTCCCCCATCACCTCCAAAATGAAACCAACCCAAAACCAAAAAGAGATTCAGATGTCAGGTTTGTTTTGAGGTTTTTTTGTGGTCAAAAGTGTAGGAGGCTGAAATAGGCCTCCCAGAAATCAGAGGCAGTTCCATACCCTTGTGTCAGCCTGCCTGTTTCAACTCTGTTACATGAAGTCTTTTCTTTTTTCAGATGTGTTTAATGAACTTTGATACCAATATTGAAACTGGTTTACAAAGCCGCTGCTTTCATTTCCAGAGTTAGCGTGCAGAATTATTTAGAGACTTTTTCATAGCGTGTGATAATTATAAATTGTCTTGCAGGTACCTCTTACTAAAAGAGTTTATAGATTGATTATATGAGACCCTTTTCTACTCGGCTTTGATATGTGAGCCTTTTCAACTAGCTCTTCCATCAAAGGTGACCTGAACAATCCAGGACTAATAAATAGTTTATGAAAAAGTTGATATCTTGCCATTGTGGCAGCGATGCAAGCTGCAGTGGCAATGAAGGGACCTGTTTGCCTCCTCAGTCCCTGGGAAGTAAGGTGGTTAGAAAAGAACACGAAAAACAAGCCGGTGGTGTCTGAACTCATGATAAATCTATACTAGTTTTAAACCTTATTTCACATACAGTGCTTTTCCTGAAGCCAGAGCTGTGTCTGCAGTCTTTGGAAACCCTAATGTGTTATGAAAATTATTTTAGGTTTATTGCTGAAAAGAACGTGTTACGTAAGTGTAGTCTCTTTCATGTGTGCATTAAGTCAGCCCTTGGTGACAGATCCTCTTTTGATGAAAGGAGCCCCTTTTCCATGTTACATAAAAGCTAAGAATGCACTTGCTCTTTGCTGTGACTGTGATACCTGCTTTAATAAGTTTACTATGAATTTTTCCAGCTGTTTTGTAATCTGGTCTGTGTGAAAATTAGAATACAGTCTTGCTGTTGTTGAGATCTTTGAGTTTTGATACGAAAGGTACAATGTCCTGGAGCAGTAATTGCTGCTACTTCAGTCTCACTACAGGATACTGACAAAAATGGCCTAAGAATTTATGGATTTATAATTGGAGGAGAGAGCGCCTTTTGGAAAGTTAGAGGTAGTTTTGGGCTTTCTGTAGCTGCCCTGCATATCATGTTATCATCAGGTTATGGCAAACTTTTGAGCTCTCTTCTTGTCCCATAGTTTTAATTGTGAAATAGCACTGATTATGAAAGCTTTATCTTTAGTCCCATGGGAATGTATTGGAAAATCACCAGAGCAAAAAGAAGTATAATAGTATCTGATTGCCTAAATCTGTGTCAGTGCGATCTGGTTAGTTCTGAACTGATATTGGTGAACTTCACTGTCCTTTTATGTGAGCAGTCAAGATGCCAGAGGTTGGACGTCCAGCCTGATGGACTAGACCCATACAGGAATGTGGGCATCCAAGGTGGGATGAAAGCAAGGTGTTGCTGCCTGAGCTCTGGTGACTGTTGTAGATTGTGTTTTGGTGCCTGTCGCTGTCTCCCAGCGGTGGGTAGGGAATGAAGATTGTAGATCGCTGTCTGCAAATGTCTGAAGACTAAATGCTTTGATGGAATCCCTTTGTCAATTTAGATGTATCTTTATTGCTTCCCATATGAAACCTGAGACCTGAAACTGAAAATCCTTGAAAACTAGAATATAAGTTTTATTAAGCACCTGCATTCAATGAATACTGTTGCACTTCAGGGCAATGGAAAACATTTCTTAAAAAAAAAAAAACCCTTTTACTTTCTTCCTTCACTCTCCCCTGACGCACCCCAGCCCCCTACCAACCTTAATGCTTTGGTTCCTTTTCTTTGAGAATACTTGTAACAAAATGCGTGTTTCCCATGTCTTAAGGCTTTCTCTGCTTTCTTCAGTAAATCTTCAAAGAGGGATTGAAGTACGTGACTTGGGGAAAGTGATGTGGCTGTCAGCCAGCAGCATTTTGCAGAAAAGTTGGTTTTTCTGGTTTTGGCTGAGATGTCTGCTTCCACGGCTGTGGTAACCGAAACCCTGCACTGGTTGCACATACATTTTCAGTTGCAGCTTTCACGGAGTCGCAGAGGAACTGTTGGGCAGGCAGCTGATTTATCTCTTCTAAGAAAATTACGTGAATTTCCATTTTTCTGAAGTAAGAGCTGTGGTTGATTGGATATTCTTCTTGGATGGCAAACTTGAAAGGAAAAATCTAGGGGTGTGAGCAAGGGGCCAGAAACCTCTGAGTTGGTATTGCACTTTTTAAAAAGTATTTGCTCTAAGTAAACAGGTGCTTAAAATACTACTGAATAAAAAGAAAAATTTTAGATGAGTCTAGGTACAAAAAGAAAAATTTGTTGATAGGAAGATATATTCGAGAGCTTCAGAATGAATTGTGTTAAAGCAAGTAAAAAGCTAATTTTTAATTAAACCACAGTGTTGTGGGATTTTTTTCCCACATGCTAGACATCGTAACAGAACTAAATATTCTAAGATACTTAAGATAAAACTACAGAAGGAAATCTGATCTGTCAATAGAGACCTCTGATGGTGCAACCCTTCAGATATATCTACCATAACATGTATCGTATGCTTCATCTGCCAGTGACACACAAATATTTCATCTGTTCTTGATATCACTTCTTGATATCATTTTGCAGAAATCAGGCTCTGCATCTAGAACAGCGTGGAAGGACCAGCGTGTGGCAGGAAGAGCTCTTTGGTGTCTGTACAGTCCGGTCCTCTGTCAGCTGTGGCACAAACACACCGATTGCCAGCAATGCAACAGCTTTCCATGTTGTAATTGTCCAGAATAAATCCCCTTTTGCAGCTGTGATGTAACAGCACACCTTAGCAGCGGTCCTCCAAGGAACCCCGCGCGTGGTGTGTTAGGTGGGGTTTAAAGATCCTCATCATAGAAAGGGTTTGGGTGTCTTCCATTTTTTTAATTCAGAGGGAAATGGGAGGGAAGAAACTTTTATTTGCAAATAAGTAACAAGGGGAAAGGGATTTTATAAACTAATAACTAAGTCTAAGAGCCTGTTCTCTTTCTAAACTTTTTGAAGAGGTGATACTATTAACATAGATATTAACCTTTGATAAGGTCTAGTACTGGTACAAAAATGCTTAGAGGAGTAGTCTATATCATGGTATTTGTGAGGAACTGTGTAAGAAGGTGTCATTTCTGCTTTCCCTGACGATATTCACAGCAGAACTATTTTAAGCAGTTACTGAGCAAAGTGACACATAAGTATACTTTAAATCACAGGCGTTTGATCCTGGGAGGGAGGGAGACGCGGTGCTTCTTGCAGTTGTTGAGTGTTTTAATTGGGATACAGGAGATGTGAAAAGGATGTTTGGTGCAGTGCAGCTCGCCAGAGTGCACTAATTCATTTTATTTATTTGGTACTTCATTGTCCTTCTTGATTAGATGATTATTTTTTTTTTGGAAGTTTTGTTACCTTCCTCACTATTGTTTTCCTGGCTTCTCCATGGTCAGGCAGTATGGAAGCTGACCAGAGCTGTGTGACCAGACCTCTGTGACTCCAGAAAAATTACAAATTTATTCTTTCTTTTGTATTATGTTACCCAGAAGTGAATTTTGAACAGGTCATGCATTCAGGGCAGGAAGGAAAATAAGAGGTCTGACCATGCTAAATAAGAGGTGTGACTGTGCAAATACATTGAGGAGTTGATCTTTGAATAAAGAATGATATAATTTTAGCTGAAAGGGGAGGGAGAGAAGGGAAGAAAGAAAGGGGGGGGAGAAAGCATTTTGAACACTTAAGAGTTCCAACAAAACATGTCTAGGAATGAAAGAACATAAAGAACACAGTAATTTAGTTGCAGAAAGCACACTTGAGATGGATTTTTTCATATTCAGTTTATTAAACTTGAGTTTTTCCATTCATTATAATGTAAATGCCGATCTGCGAAAATTGGCCGTGAAGCTTTTTTTTAATGGCTGTATGTCTTTAAAGGAAGCAAAAAGCCTCTGCTCTAAGTGCAGTGCAGCATGTGATTTCTTCATATTGATTCAGGGTGACCTCTTTTGTCCCTGGATCTGAAACTGATGTAACTGCAATTGAAAATACTTGAAGGGGAGAAAACAGAAGAGCTTGCTTTCTAGTGGCTCGGCTTTGCAACTCTTTACAAACCTGTCCCGAAAGAATGCAAAAAAAATAATGAATTTTGCTACTGGGAGACCTGCTTTCCTTACTCCAGGGAAAGCTGCTGAGCTTTGACACTAAACAGAACCTTATTTTTAGTTCTGATGTACACAAAGTGCTAGCAGGATGCCAAAGGTAATTATGGCGCTGGTATCTGGTTAAAGCTCTGTGGATACAGAAAGCTAATTTTTGTGTTTGTATAGAGACAGTGAAAGCGCACGATGGGCATAGAAACCGAGTGTGCTGTGAACCTTTCGGAAAGCAAGACGTGGGATAGAATCAAGGTCACACATTTCATTCTACTCCTTCAGTTTTCAAAAAATCAGAGTGTCTGAAGCACGGTGCTTTTGAATAAGAACAACAGACACCTGAATTCATGAAACTGGCCTACACACCGCGATTGCAAAACTGTTGTGACCTACTGTCCTGTAGTGGGTTATAGGGTCAGGGATGTTATTTCCTTGGGAGATAGAGATCGGTGTAAAATTTCTCTGAAGTTTGCATTATGAAAATGTTTATCTGTTGTGTCTTTGTAGCTCCCTGTAGTTTACAATGTAAACATTCAGACTGATCAGCTTTACCATTAATAGCAATATTGAAAATTTTACGCATGGTGGGGTTTTTTTTCTAGTACAGGCACCTGCAATAGAAGTCTCAAATCAAAATGCTGCTGCAGCTTCTGTTTTCAGGAAGCCGTCTTTAAACCGGATCAGGAGCAACTCAAGAGTTCCAAGGTTTTGCTTCCCCATTCTTTTCAGAATTGGTGGTAAAGGGCACGTGCGGTGCTCTGAGAAGGGGCTGTGTTTCCAAATACTGCCAATGTGCAATTTCCATCCCAGGCCATGCAGTTGATGAACATTTTATATTTAATTTCTGGTCTGCTAGATAGATTGTCAGTCAGCAGATCTGTGAACCATCACAGTCAACGTAAAGACCTTACTTGAGGAATCAGAAAATGAAGATAGTACAGAAACCAAAAGATTTTTGTGAAGACAATGTACTTTTTTTCTTCTGTTGATTTGTGCCCTTCTGTGAATGAACTAAAACTCTCAAATATTTAAAATCTAGTTGTTCATTTTTAATTTTGCTTTGCAGAAGCATATTAATGTATGTTTAACTGTGAGACATTTCTGTGGGAAAGAAAAGAGAGCGTTCAACTGCTCTCCGTCTATATAAATGAGAAAATGTGTCTTTATAAATTATGCCATTAAGAAACTGATTCCCTTAATGTACAGGTCTCTACAATGAAACTATTTTTAGATTATTTTTAGAAACTCATTATTTCTTTCAAAGATAGAAAAGATGTTAGGGGAAGGAGCCTTAATACTTACATAGATAAGATGGAATATTTAATTTGTTCCACCCTTGGAGAAAATAATGTGATTGCCGTTACTTTACTTAAAATAACTTGTTTAGATTACTGGGAAATGTTGAACATAAGTCTTTTAAAAAAATTGATCTTATATACTTCAGCTTGAAACAAAATAGCTGTTACTTCCTGTAGTAGAAAACAATCTTTGGTAGTGACAGTTGTCCATATCCCATCATCATGATGTTTTGCTGGAAGACCCAGGGAAGAGTTTGGGGCTCTTTCTGAGACTGAATGCAAGAGCTTCCAGGGGGTGAGTAACCTTTGCTGGGCACAAACGTGAACAGCCAGAGATCCAGATTCCTCAAATTTATGAATTTAGGGGTCATTACGAATCTTGGGGGAAAACTAAGATTTACTGACATTATTTAAGATCACTTTTCAGCTTGCTTTCTGCACGTTGCACCTCAATGTGAGTTCTGTTTTAATTGTGTGATCTGAAGTAATGTGCTGGAGGGCAGGGCAGTGCCTTCAAACTTCGTGGCAGAGTTGGTTTAAAAATCTTCTGGTTTTCCTGTCAGAGGAAGGGAGTCCTAAGGAGGCCTTTGGTTGTGAATGTGAGAGCAAGGAACCAAAGGGCTACGTGCTTGCTCAGCTTATGTGAAGCAGTCTCTGCTGAGGATGGCAGGAAGAAAAAGGGGCTGGATTTAGTGACCAAGACCTGCTTTTCAGTGCCTTGCTGTGATATTCCTAGTGTCCATATGTCAATGTTGAAATCCAAATGTCAGTGTTTTAATATGTGGACTGTAAACTTGCTGGTGCAGGTGATCCTGTGCTGCTTTTCTCTTAAAGCCAATCGATCATTTAGAATTAGAAGAAGTTGAAATGCCCTTGGGAGCAAGCTGGCATGTGGGCTGGTTTCTGTCAAGCAAAAAAAGAAAGGGGAGGGCTGGATCATTGGAAGACAGGCTCTGCACAGTGCTGGTGTAGGCATGGAAATAAATCTTTTTGTTGCAGTCACTATATATAAATTCTGTGGAGCTGTGCTTTATACAGATGCCCAACTTAACTCTGAAGTAACTTGAGTACTGAAGGAAATGGAGGTGCACCTCATCCGTGTCAATGAACTCTGCTGAGTTAGCTGTGAGACTTCCCTGTGCTGTGAAGACAGATTCTCTGAGGCCAAAGATGCGTTATCTCAAGTGGTGTGATTCTTTGCAGAGACAGTCTCAGCCTGAGTACAAACCCATTTACATTTTGTCTCTTACTCAGTTTGCTTCTCTTTGGTGGTGACTGTAACTTTCTGTATTTGTCTTTTTTCCTCCATCGCTTTGTACCTCTGCGATTGTTAGAACAATGTGCTGGTGAGATCAGAGAATTGTGCCTTTTTCCACGTGTCCGGAGCTGTGTGACTGGTACTGCTGGTCTGCTCTCCAGGCCAGCTGACTAGTCCTGTTTGCAGGTCAAAGCTATGTAAACATATGCTAATGCTGCACTTGGCTTTGGGGGCTGTACGGTTGTATAACTGTGCCCTTTATTTTGTTACTATGGAACTATTCAATAATTAAAACAGGTGACTTCTTTCTAAAAGACAAGCTTTCAAAAGAAATGATTTCTAGCAGGCTGGCACCGTGTTTCCATCTTTAACCCTTTTCTCTTTAAACAGGAAGAAAATGAACCTGAAATCTGAACGCAGAGGAATTCACGTTGATCAGTCAGAGCTACTGTGCAAGAAGGGATGCGGTTACTATGGCAATCCCGCTTGGCAGGGATTTTGCTCCAAGTGCTGGAGAGAGGAATACCATAAGGCCAGGCAGAAACAGATTCAAGAGGATTGGGAGCTGGCAGAGCGGTAAAGAGCCCTCTTTATTCCTTCATCTTTTACAGTAGGGTGACTTCACTAAATACTATTCCTGTCTCCTATTTTCTAGTCCCATTTGCTCTGGCTCAGTTGCATCATAAGTTCTTAAATTTGACCTTTCCAGCAGGAATTAAAAATCTTCCTTTTGGTGCAAAGATGAATATTTATGGCATTCTAATTTAAGAGGTTTCAAAAGAAAGTCTGTGAAGTAACAAATGTAAACACCCTCCCACCTCTCAACAAATACTTTGACCTAATTTGCATACTGAAATCTGTAATTCTAACTAGCAGTTGGATGGGTGAAAGTGACAATTTTGATTAAAATACCTCTGCCTCTGGAGGCCACAGTTATTGTCTTGAATACAGCCAGCACATTGGTTTTACATTTCAGCTACCGATTAAAAAAATTGTGTCTGTCATTCTTTTAAACTGCAGGGTTAAGCCCAAAAGCATCAAAGTTTTAGCTTTAATAATTCAGGTAATTTTTCTGAGCACATATTTTCTGCAAAGCAGTCTAGTTTTCCTAGTGTGATAAATGCATCACCCTAAAAATGGGGGTTGGAGGAAATCTGTGCTTGAGTGAGAGAATAAGAGCAGGTAGGACTGCTTTTTGTTGGACATACTGACACAGATTCTCTACATATGCTTACCGTAATATATCAGTGGTCTGTGCCAGAACTATAGGGAAAAGTACAAGTGCCTGAGAGCCATGTGTGTACTTGAGTTTGGAACCCTTCTGTGCACTTCAGTTACCTGGTGATACGTTAACCGAGGTCACTGGAGGGGAAAATAAGGCATTAAGTGCGGTGTTCCCATCAGCCTGCCTGAAGAAGGTGACATCTGTGGAAGCTCTCTGAACTTGAGTCGGGTCCAAACTGATGGTTATAGTTTGGAAGCTCTTAGTTTTCTGATCTCTAACAGCCCTAGCCCCTTTGACCTTATTCCGTGATGTATTTTTTGTGTTGTGGTTTTTTTTTTTTAAAGTTCCCTTTACTGTGTGGCACTGGAACAGATTAACTACAAAGAAAGGTAGAAAGAAGTGTTTGAAACCTTTTCTAGCCTAATCAGAAAGTGCCAGGTAAGCTGTTGAGTACAGTACAGAGGAGGTGCCAGTTGTTCCTCTGCCATAATTTTGGCTTAAACAGTTAATAAGGACTTCAGTATTACTAGAGCAGATAGTTATGCCGTCAGTCTTATAACATGTACAATAAAATGGGGCATTTAAGGAGTTCTTTAATAAGTAACTGTTCAGTAGGTAGATGCTAAAGGGACAGATAAGCTGTGATTGCTTTAGTGAGCAGAAAGGCTTGACAGCACAGATAAGACACAATTCCTGCCTCCAGATGGCAAAGGCAGGACCATTTATCCTGAGTTAGATGGATGTTTAAAGAAAATTGCTCAACCTTTTAGCATCTTGAAGAGCAATATAATTTAATCCGTTTTAATCCTCCTGCATAGGAAGCAAAGTAGCTCTTGAAGGATGAACATGTTTGCCCCTCCCCTCCCCCTTTTGTACCTGTCGATTAAAAGATGGGCTTGGTCTTTGCAAAGCACCCAGCAGTGTTGCAATGAAGGGTTTGCCTCATTCATTCAACCAAGCATATGTATTACCAAGACTTTGAAAACAAATTATGACAACAATAACCTGTTACCCTGTCATAATCACAGAAGTATTCTGGGAATTTCACTTGCTCAGCTGCCAGTCGTGGCTTTTATCTTCAAGAATATGGTAAAGGATTGCCTATGGTAATAGGGTATGAAACAGAACAGGATGTAGGGAGGAAGGCAACTGAATTGGTTATCGGATGTGCTCCCACAATATTTCCCATCATCTCTACCTTTGTGGAATTCAGGGCTGTGACGTGAGGGGAAGGTGACCACGATTATATTTAAGTCTCCTCCCTTTTGACCTTACTATTTAATCCTCCCTGGCCATCTTAAGCTTTCCCTCACTTTCACCATGAAATGATGGAAAGAGTGGAGGGTAGGAAGCAAGAAATGAAGATGGACATAGAGGAGAATTAGCATGTCAAGTGAGTAATTAATTTATTGCACAGGAAATTAGTTTATCTGTGCTGATTTTAAGCACTTAAATTAGACCTGTATTTTTCTAATTCCAGGCTTCAGCGTGAGGAGGAAGAAGCATATGCCAGCAGTCAGAGTACCCAAGGGGCACAGTCGCTGACCTTTTCAAAATTTGAAGAAAAGAAAACCAATGAGAAAACACGAAAGGTCACTACTGTGAAGAAGTTCTTCACTGCTTCTTCCAGAACAGGAGCTAAGAAGGGTAACTTTCTCCTTTGCTTTTAATGGTTCTGTATGTGTCAAGTTGTATTTTTGATGGATGTCTGGTACTAAAAGGCAGAGTAATGCTCTGTGACATTGGAACAATGATGTTTCTGGAGGGTGATATGTGAAGTCTTACTGAAAACACAGAAAAACATGAGCTTCTGGGTGATGCCAAACGATCTTTATACAGAACAGCGCACTTGTAAACCTGTGGCCATGTTTGTGGCTGTTTTACAGGAGTTCTTCCACTAAAGTGTAGTAAAAATGTATTCCTACTGGTGGTCTACCCCTGCACTGCTGAGCAGAATTACTTTGTTCGTATGACAGAAATTCTTTCTAGATTCATGAGTCAACCATAGTGTGATACTGTGGTTCAAGACTCAAAGGGGAATTCTTCCTGAAGCAGGAGAAGAGGTACCAGCTCTCAGTCACCTCAAACTGAAATGTCAAAGTTGACAGAAACGCTGATCTAAAATAGCAGGGGATGCTGCTGTAATGGATCACTTCAACAGCTTTAACAGGAAAATGGGAATGTGTAAGCTGGGTGCCTTTAAATGAAAATAAATGTGGAAGGAAACTTGCAGTGTTTATGTGTATGTGGGTTGTGAATATCAAGTTTGTGGTTGGCTGAATGTTTATTCTACAGCATGTGTTACAAGTAAGAGTGATTAATGCCACTGATGTCTTTGCATAGCAATAGCTTACATGAGCAGAAAACGGGAAATGCTAGACTGTGGAGGAGGCATTCCAGAAGAAAAAGCAACATTAATGTATTTTGGCCTTATAGATGATGCATTTCCTTAATAAGAAGTTCTAAACATGTCTGGATTTCATCTTAGAACTTGTTTTGCTGTATGGGCAGCAGCTGGCTAAATAAGGCATTCAGCTATGTATTAAGAACTTTTTTTTACGTTCATTCTTCTCACTTTCCATATTTTCTTTTTTGTTTTTTTCTTTTAATACCATTCACCGACTCTCCTGACATGCTCCCGCTCTCGGTGTCTTGCTTGCTTTTGCATTTATTTCAGTGGCTCAAGAGAAAATCGTTAAGCAAGGACAGCTTGGGAGGGAGCGAAATGCTGATAACATTCTCAGGGATTTGAAGGAAATTTTTACTCCCTCCTGGGAACTGGCTTCCCCTACTGAAGGTAACGCAGTACAGCTCGAGCAAGCTGTCTGCTTGATTGTAGTAAGCTTACTTCTTAGTTGGGCTTTGCAAAATACAAACTAGGGTTGTGCCAGTTATAACTTGTGCTGTTGAATATGAAGATGACACAAAAAGCAAGTGTAGCATCTTGAAGCAAACTCGAATCTCTAAACCAATTCTTTGCTTTTTGGTAGGGAAAGTATAGCAATAAAGCTGAAGCTTCTTTGAGCTCAGCCTTAGTGAGACATCTGCAGGATTATGCAGTTTCAAAAAAATAAGAATTTTGTAAGAAGCAGCAGCTAGATCTTGTGCTGCTTCATATTTTTATCAAAAAGCAATTCCAGGTTGCCATTATAAATCTTCTTGTAAGTTGAAACTACTTCAATTTAATAGTTCAAGAACTTTTGCAATCTCAAAACATCTCCAGATGTTTGTTACATTAATCAAGAAGACAATTTCATGTCAAGAGAAGACATACTGGTTTCATTTAAACCAAGAGGATGCCAAACCCTTGATGCAGCTTTAGGATCTTGTCCTATGTTATTTGTTTGCAATTCTGACATGTTCTGCTGACTAAAGAAATCTGAAGATGTACCATTCTTTATTTTACAAAATACATGAAGAAGACGAATGAGTGTACATAGTAGAGCTAATGACAAACTGTTTTTTTTATCTTTTTTGCTTGGGTTCAGATCTATGACCATGGCACAACCATAGTGAATCACTGGAGTGCTGATGTTCTGCTGTGACAACTAGGATTTTGTAGAATGCCTTGAGAAAGATTTTAATATTAATAGTGTTCATTCTTTGTGAAGGTGATCCTTTCTTAACTCTTCCCATACTCTTTCTTTTCATTTTGGCATATCTCCTCTACTAGGCTCTCTAACTTGTTCAGATGGAATTTCTTTTCTATAATCAGCTGCTTTTTAATAAGACTTAATTCTTCCAGAATACGTGACAAAGCTGAAAATATTTTGTTGCTGAAAGTATATTTGTTCATGCAGTCCTTAGCAATCGGTGCATATTGTACAGATTCATTTTCCTTAAATCAGGATTTCAACATAGAGATTAATGAACATTTCTGAGTGACATGTAGTTCTTAGTGAGACTCATTAAAAAGACAGTTCATTCTAGCATTCAATTTTTTAAATTCCTACATTAACAGTAATCTGCCTTAATTGACTGCATCTCTCTAGGAACTAAAAAAAAGAATTTATTTTAAATTTGTGACTGAAAAAAATCATATTATACTCCTTAAGGTCAAATAGCCAAATGAAGTTCATTATTTTTATAATACAGTGAACTCAATGTTGAAATAAGTAAATAAATCTTCAGCTGTTTTTTTAAAATGGAATCAGTAATCATGTAAAAAAAAAATCTTCTAATTCCACCCTTTCAAAATGCACCTTCTTTCTTTGTTTATTATTTCAAAACTATGCTTTCTTCTAACTGGTTATGGAATATTAAATGTAACAAAGTTAGATCGACATATAGTAACGGTTGCCTTTCAGCTTGAACACTGTGCAGTCGTTCTGCTTTGAATCTTAAGTACCAAGAAGGTTGGAGGAAATCCCCTCTGGAAGAAGTGTTCTTGTGTGACTAGAAAGGAGATTGATTTGCGCTCTCTATCTTGATTGCTACAGTTGGAATGTAAATATTTGTAAAACCTTTTCCACTGTTATTACTTTAAATACCATTTATGGTATTTAATGGTACCTGACCAAACAATCCAGAGAAGGTTATGCTGAAGTGTAGAGGTCCTAACGAGTCTTGTGCTTTGGTCCAATGATCAGTGTGTGTTATTCACTGGATCATGTAGCTTTGAATTTACTGCAGTGCTGGTTCTCTTTAAAAGGAAATAACAACAATCAATCAAACAAAAAAAAAACCCTATAAACTACCTCAAGCTCAAATTTAAATATACCAATTTAAATACACTAATCCCATTTATTTCCTTTTATTTTGGAGTTCTGCATGCCTGCTTATTGAAACAAGGATTTTTTTGTTGTGCACGTTAGTATTTTCAGAGTGACAGATACGTTTGCATCATGTTGATTGTGAATGTTTTCATGTTTTCTGTCTCTTTGCTGCTTGCTTTTCATCATGTTCATTTACATCATCTCTATTCAATCCTTCATTTTGAACAGTCTTGGCTGGCAAGTTGAAAGGTGGGTGAACTAAACTTGGGTAGTGGAGGTATTAGGTCAGAATGAGCTTGCAGCGTACACGTTGGAAGATCAGATGTGTTTGTGTGGAAAACCCCGTGGTCTCAGCTATATAGACTTGCATTCAGTGCTGTGCGCGGTCTGTGTTCCTGCCTCCTCCTTGAGTGCCAAGAAAGTTCTTCCTTGAACAGACGGGGTGCTTCTGCTCTTGGTGAAACACAAATGGCCGAGTTCTCATTTACGCTGAGGGGGTGTGATTCTGTGGTATCTGCTGCGTAGCCAAAGCGGGGCTGCTGCGTTTGCACCCACCTCCTGCTCCCATTCCTGGTCTTGTGCCGCTGCTCCTGTGTGACCTGGTAGGAAGGCAGGTTGGGGAGCTGATAAAGCTGAAAAATAACCCCGTAAGAAACTCTGGTTTCTGACTAGGGCTGCCCCAAAATACTTCCTGAGGTAGTTCCTGAGCCAGTTGAATGAATGCTTGTGTTGGCGCAAGCAAAGGAGCAGGAAGGTAAAGGTGAGGGAGAATGGAAAAGGGACCACTCCATTATCTCAAACTGCTGCAAAATCCCATCTGGAAGCCTTGACCTTGTATGGAGTTATCTTACCTGGGAACGAAAATTTAAGAAACTGGAAAACAAACCCATGTTACAGTAATTTGCTAATATAAAAAAACCATTAGTGTAAATGGGTATGTGGCTATAAATGTTTCACTTCAGTGGAATATTTTCCTAGAGTTCTATTTAATATTAGCCAGCATTTCAGTGCTCAAGCTTGAGAAATAAATGCTTATTCATTTGCACAGTTGAAAAAAACAAACGTGAAAACTTAATATGTGTTAAACACTTCCAGAATTCATCCATCAGTGTAAGAAAAAGCTAATCTGGTGTTCCCAAATTNTAAGAAAAAGCTAATCTGATGTTCCCAAATTTTCCCAGCAGAGATCCAAGAAGCCAAGGCTCCCAGCCCTTCTATAAACAGGCAGGCCAGCATCGAGACTGATCGAGTATCCAAGGAATTCATAGAATTTCTCAAGACATATCATAAACCCGGACAAGATATCTATAAGCAATGTAAACTCTTTTTGGACACGATGAATCATAAAAGGGTAAGTTTTGCATGCATTTTACATAAATAAAATGGGGCAATTAGGGAGAGATGGGGGGAAATGCTGCTGCTCTTCCAGCAGTTTGTTTTTTACATGTTGTATACAGGAGCCTTCAGCTGAAATGTTTAGTGAAATGAAGGTCTAGTGGCAGTCTTTAATTGTGAATGCTCTCCTTTTTGGTATGGTATGTGACCAAAGAAACCCTCCAACACCGGTGTCTCAGGTCTCTTGAGAGAACCTTCCTTTGCATCCTGAATAAATGAATAAAGAAAAATAAAATGCCTGTTGAACAAACAATTTTCTAGATAAATATGACTTGTGGAAATCATAATACATTACATAATGAGTTTTTAGATATCTTAAGTCTAAAAATTTATAAAGATAATACAGTATCAAACCCTTTTTCTTTGGGGAGGGGGAATTTGACCATGCTCTTCTTTTTAGTATGGAATAAGGGTTACATCTTCATTCTCCATATAAAAAATTTAATGGTCTTGAAATATTAATGTGTCTGTGGTGCCACCTAGGGTTGAAATGAGTCAGTATACAGCACTACACCACACTTTTGTTTTTTTCTTTCCCGTATCTTTCCTATTTAGTTTGTAGTTACTGAAATTATATCTTTAAATTTGACTGGAAGTTAAACGGAGTTCTGATAGAATCTTACACGCCCTCCACTTCAAAAACATCTTGAAGGTTTTTTTCTTTTAGAAGTGATTCATTCTGAGCACAGAGTGTGTGAAAATAGCATATTATTATTATTGGTTATAAACATTGCTGGTATTCTCATTTCCTGATTCCTTGATAGTTTGTGCTACTCAAAAACAAGTCTTTCTCAAAACATACAGTTTGCTACTACACGGAAACCAGGCCTGAAATGCAGCACTGCCATCAGAGCTGAGGCTTGAGTTCAGGGTAACTGTCTAGTTTTTGGCCTTAAAGAATTCAGAAACTACATTCTTTCTCCATTTATTTTTTTACATACGGTTTATGTGACTTGATTAATTTTAACCCTTAAAAGCCCCTATTATGTTCTTCAGTAGCTCAGTTAATGCTCAAAAGACAATGTTGTTTCTCAAATAACATTGTGAATATATTTCGTAGTAACTTTGTCATTAGAAGTGTTTACTGTATAGGTATTCTTTCAAATATATGATTTGGTTTTTTGGTATGCTGTATATCATCTTCTAAAAAGTCACAGACACGAAGTTGGGAGCAAACATTCTGTTTAATAGTCTACGTTATTTTGTCACTGTCACTTGGGGATGTGTCTGGGGAAAATGGCATTGCACCTGTCCAATCCCATTGCTGATACACATCTGTTCAGCAAATAAACATAAGTCTTTCACATGTTAAAGAGCCAGAATGTCTCGGTTTCTCGTATTTTTGAATATCATTTAGCCAACATAAACACCTCTGAGGATATATTTGCATTCTCAGACTGTTACTGCAGCTGGACACTTTCCTTGAACAAAAACAAAACACCAGAGTCATTGCTGCCCTTTCTTCCCCACACATGTTTAATCCGTTTTCTGTTACAGGACTTAAGCATTGAGGAGCAGTCTGAGTGTGCCCAAGACTTCTATCAAAATGTAGCAGAGAAATTACAGACACGTTGGAAAGGTATCATGTTCCTCTTCCTCATATCTTACTGCTGAAAAAGTAATGATTTGAGGATAAAGCCTCTTGCATTTTCAAGTGAAAAGGAAGCATCCCTAACCAGCATTTAGAAATGAAATTAACAAATTCCAGTACCATAGTTAGAACTATTCCCAGAAGCACCAGTTTTGTGAAGTTTTGCAGTCCAAAGTACTTGTTTTTACAGGTTTTTCTTACACTTTTGATTAAATGTGGTTCAGTTGTTTTCCTTTCTTGTTTTAAATTCAGTAGTACTTGTTTAAAACTGAGCTTGGATGTGTAGCCTCAACCCAGTTAACAGGCTGTGAGCCTTACGGTACACTGTAATGTGGACAGAAGACTTGAAAGACCTCACTGGATTTATTGTCAAAGACTGTACTTTTGAGAAATATTCTTGTAAGCTACAAGCAGCTGAACCTAATTTGTGTGTTGAATGTGCTTCATTGCGAACCTGTGCATGTACTTACTTTGGCACATCACTATGGTGTTCTCACCATTGTATTTTTACTTCTGCTGTAGAGAATACCCCAATTATATCCATTCTTTATTAACTCGGGTTGGCTCAAGTCAGTAGCACTGATGTGGGGATATTGGGACCAAACTGTATTAAATCTTCAAAACAGATGCAGAATGCTTTATTTACTGTTTTGGGGGTGGGATTTGTATCTTTCAGTGCCCCCTGAGAAAGTTGAGAAAGCAATGGATCAAATTGAAAAATACATTATGACTCGACAGTATAAATATGTCTTTTGCCCTGAAACAACTGATGATGAGAAGAAAGATCTCGCTGTCCAAAAGAGAATCAGGTAAGTCTTTGGAAGTAAAAAAGCTGAGTAATCCACAGCCGGGGGAATGAGCTCTGAATCGAGCTTTTAACCAGAAAGAGTTAAAAACACTTCATTTAAGAAACAGAAGGAATTAATAGAATGAATAATGAAAGCTGCTGTGCTAGGGAAACTAATTGGTGTGCTTTTGTTAAATTATGGCAAAAAAAAAAGAAAATATTTTTTCTGGAAATAAATTACTTCAGTGGAATAAACTAGTTTATAACTGGACTAGTGCCTCATTTACACAAAGCACTCCTTGTGCATTGAATTCAAGAAGCAGCTGGTTTCAAACACCTGAATGTTACTGGCACAGAACGGTTTAACATTTTTTTTCTTGTCCTAGGGCTTTGCACTGGGTAACTCCACAAATGCTGTGTGTTCCTGTCAATGAAGAAATCCCAGAGGTCTCCGATATGGTTGTAAAAGCAATTACAGGTTTGTGAACGATGAAGTTTACATTTGCAGCTTTAAATTTCAGATCTCTTGTTCACAGAGATTATTTTCTGCTGTCATCAAAAGGGGATCCAGGCTTTTAGATTTGCAGTGGTCTCTGTGATATTGGACCAGTTTTATCGTCTGTGAAGCGGGAATAATTTTTCCATCACAGAAGTGTTTAGGTTTACCTGATCTATTTTAAATAGACTTGGACCGACCCAAGAGAAAGTTGAATAAACATACTTTTGTGGAACATCAAGCACCACAGATAAAAATGATGCAATTTTAGTATTTTCCAGTGTGTG
>VXAK01001005.1:195-20721 GCA_013399435.1 Arenaria interpres
TTGGGGTACCCCGGTGCGTGGGGTACCCCGCTGCTGGGTTATGGGGTCCCTGATGCAGGGGGCACCCTGATGCACGGGGAACCCCAGTACTGAGTTGGGGGTCCCTGATGCACGGGGCACCCTGATGCATGGGGTCCCCCCCTTGCGAGGTTTGGGATCCTTGGTGTACGGGGCACCTCGATGCATGGGGTGCTGGATTTGGGATGCCTAATGCCTCGGGGGTGTTTGTCCCCCATGCAGGGGGGTCCCCTCTTGCTCAGTTTTTGGCGGGGGGGGGGGCCTACTGTGCCGCCTCCTGCACCCCTGTTAGGGTTCCCAGTGTTCTCCAATGTGGGGTGCCCTTGGAGGGCTGTAGCCCCCCCAGCATCACCCAGCCGAGGGAGCTGCCTCCTCCCAGCACGTCCCTGCCTTTGTCCCTGCTCCCGCCAACTCCTATGCAGCCCGACCCCTGCCCAGGGGCTGGGGGCCTCCGCCTTGCATGCAGCCCGTTTCCCTCGCTAAGCCCCTGTCCCACCAGATCCTGGGGGGGTTCACAGCTGGTGGCAAAGGGGCAGTCGGGGCTGTGCAGTGAGCAGTGCCTTGCCATGCCCACGCGGAGGGTCTAGTCCAGGACCCCGGTGTGGCGGGACGCTGGCCGGTCCCCTTTGTCCTGCAGCATGGCCTCTCCCCGACGGGGTCTGCTGTGCGTGGCCCTGCATCCACGTTCTCCCCCGACAGCCCAGCGAGGAGAGGATCCAGTGCCGTTGTGGTGTGGGTGGGGATCTGCCCCATGGCTAGTGATGGGAAATGGGGGACGTGCCTGAACTCAGGGCTGGATGGTGGTGTCTGCGCCCCCCCCCACTCCAAGAGCCATCTCGCTGGCGGCGTGAGGGCTTTCAGATTTCAGAGTGACTGTTTCGGGGGGAAAGTCCTGGGTCTTTGGTCTTGGTCCCTTTTCTGACGGGGGTCTGTGACGCTGCCAGTGCTCAGCAGGGATTTTGGGGCACTGCCATGCATTTGCTCGCGTGGGGCTGAGCGCTGCACTGGGACGTTCCTGTCCCTGGGTATGCTCTTCGTCCCAGCATTGCCAGCGGGTTTATTTCCCAGGCTCAGCCTCATAGCGTGTCCTTGGTTTTGCCTCTGGTAAGGAGCTGCCCTGACCTGTGCCGGGACAGCTGCCCTGTGGTAGGGACCGGCAATTGTCTGGTGCCAGGAGCTGCTTTTGTTATTGCAATGAATCACATTTCTTACTAAAGCCGCTCTTGCCGGGCTGAGCACTGGACAGAGATGGGGACGCAGATGGTCCTTGCCACAGAGATGAAGTAACCCAGGCCACAGGGTGGGAGGGGGTCAGGCGTCCAGCATACTGGTGTGGTGTGCTGACAGCAAGTGACGGGGCACAGCGTGGGGTTTGGGGCGGGTGGGAGGATGGGATGGAGATGGGAAGAGGAGGTGAAGGGTGGGAGGTGGCAGGGAGGTAGGTAGGGACCAGGCAGCCCAGCCCATGCTATAGCGGTGTTAGAGACTGAAGATCTGGCTGGAGTCCCGTGAGGGAGCAGGTCTCGGCTGGGACACACCAAGGCTCCTGCCAGGCGCTGGAAGCTGCGTGTCTCAGCACCTCTGCCAGGCAACGTGCTGCCTCCCTCTTCCTCGAGGCTTGAACATGAGGCAGGGCTGGTGGCCACCCAATCCTGGGTACTCAGCACAAGCTGGCGGTTGCCACTGTGGCTTTGCCATGGGGTTGCTCTCTGAGGAGTCTCCAGCTTGCCAGAAGACCCAAGTCCTGTATTACGGGTGTCCTGGGAAATAGTAGCTCCCTTTCCCACTACAGCCTGTTTCTTCTCTCCCTCCTATTCAGATCTGCCCTGCTGTCCATGTCCTCTTCTTGCTCATTCCCCGATGCCCTTTTCCGCTAGCTGAGTCCATTTCTCTTACTTAAAACCCCTTATTCATCATATTCCCCAGCTCAGAGCACTGACCTGTCCCCTGGGATTTCCCCGTTTTTTCCCCCTTCAGCTGGGATGGCCCTTTTTCTGCAGCACTCTGTGGTTGTTTCCTTTTACCCCTGGCACTTGCCGGGGCAGTTGAGTTCCACTCAAACCCCTTGCCCCTCTTGGGAGCAGCTGACACAGTCGTGGGTCCCGCAGCCTGAACAGTCCTCCCCCAGGAGCACAAAGAACAATCCCTGCGGCGACCTGTGCTACCAGTCGCAGATTAAAGGCTGATCCCAAAGGCTTGCAGTGGGTCAGAGTTTATAAACACAAAGGGGCTTTAATGCAGCCGGGCTTGGGAGGGATCAGTGGCCCCATGGGCAGCCCGTGGGGTGGTGTTCTGGGTTGAAAGGACATGGGTGCTGCATGGGGTGTGTCTCTGGATGGAGAAACCAGGGCTGTGCTGGCGGAGGTAGGGCTGGGACGGCACAGCTCTCCTGGAGAGAAAGAAAGAGAGAGAGAGAGGCTCCTCACGGGGCTTGGCGGAAGGATGCTGGGGTTGTGTGCCCCGCTGCCCAGGCCCTGTGCCGGTACCATGCTTGCTACAGACTGACTGTGGGCAGGGTGAGCACAGTGGCACAGCGCAGGTACCGTGATCACGTTACTGCTTTCAAGGGACATAGTGCTTGGATGCGTTTTGTAGGCTGGGACCTGGCTGCTGTGGCTGGTTCCTGCTTTAGGACCTGCATCTCTGTGTGTCCTGGTAACTCCTGGCTTACCAGGAATAGCACCCCGCTTTCCCTCTTCTCTGAGCCGTGAACTCCACTGGTCCCCCCACAACCTGGGACTGATCTGCAAACAGGGGCTTCTTCCTAGGGGGCACAGCAAGGTGGTCCTGCCCTGGCATCCCCTGCGAACCAGCCTCATCCCACAGGGCTTTGACCCAGGTCTGGCCAGGGATGGGTCCCAGGGGGGACAGGAGACTCTGGCAGGATCCCAGTGCTCCCAGTGACAGAGCACAGGGCATCGTGTGCCCAGCTGGTAAGAGAGGTAGAAGCCCTGCCCATCATGCCCAAGCCATCAGACTTCTGCTGGAGTTCAAGGCAAGGAGGCAGCACTGATGGCCGCAGTGCTGCTTGGCAGCATCCACACTGTGAAGGGCACAGACGTTTCGGTGTTGTCTGGTGCCCTGCAGCAGCTTCAGGCTGTGTACCCTCTAAAACCTGAAAAGCTGAGGATGGAGGGAGCAGAGACGTAGGGCAGACCCCCTGATCTCCCTCCGCATTGCCTAGCTCTGCTGAGGGGAGCCCTGTGCTTCAGTGCAGATGATCCTAAGTCCCTTGGGCGCCTGGTCCATCCCGATGTCCCCGTGGTGAGGTCTCCTGGGAGCAGCCCGCTGCCTCAGTGCGGGGCTCCTCGCCCTGCTGGAAGCTGCTCCTACCCTTCCTGCCGGGCTGCGGGACATGCGGAGCAGCACGCTGGTAATGGCAGCGTCTGCCTGAGCTCGGCAGGAAAGTGTTGTTGGACGGTGTTGGATGTCACGGAGGGGAAAGGAGCCAGGATCCCAAAAATGGGAGGGCCGAGAGGGAATGAGCAACAGGGGGAGAAAGCCTGTAGGAAGGAGTGAGTGGAAGGGGGGAAACTCCCCTGGATCGCAGGCTGCGGGGGGGGATGGGGGGTGGCCTTTAGTGCTCAGCCGGGACGGAGGGGCTCTGCATGGCTGAACACGGAGGCTTTCTCGCCTGCAACATCAGGCAGCTCCTGGTGATGCCCTGCTACGTTTTCCCGCTGCCACCCCTGCAAGGAGCCCTCTTCTCGGACGTTATCTCCCACTGTGCTCATCGCAGCCTCCAGGCTGTTCCCCCCCTACATTTTTGGAAGTGCTTTTCAGTCCCTGCCGGGTCTGTGGGTGCTGGGAGGTAGGGCAGGGCATGCCGAGAGCTGCAGCAACCGCTGCCGAGGTGCAACCACGTCTGTTGTGGTGAGTGGCAGCAGTTCAGCAGAAAGGAGACCTGGCACCCTGTGGCTTTCTGAAGGAGAAGACGTGCTCCGGCGGGGAGCGTGGGAGGCAGGGAGAAATTATGCAAATAGACATTTGGGCAGGGCAGTGGGTTAATGTTCATGGCAAAGGGCTGCGAGATTGCGAATGCCCCCACGTGGAAGGGACTGGAGTATTGCAGGGCTCCCCCGAGCCACCCTGAGGTCAGGGCAGATGCTGAGAGCCCCCGACCCGCTGCCCGGGCTGGTGTCACCTTGATGCTCTCTTGCAGCACCCGGTGTTTGCACCAAGGGGACCCAAAGCCTGCACAGATAGGCTAGCAAGATGCCTCCCCAAGTGAGTGGCCTGGCTGTACCATAGCTGTGTCTGGATCCATGGGATGGGAAAAGACACTCGGGTGGTTCCAGTGAGTGGATAAGTGCCCATGGGTCCCCTTGGTTCTGATGCCAAGAGACCCCCGGGGAAGGCTGCTGTATTAGGGTGGATCAGACCAACTCCTGGGTGAAGCTACAGCCTTTGGGGTGTTGAAAGCTGAACTGAGGCAGCAGAAGACTGCCAGGAGGGTCCAGAGCACCCTTGGCTCTGGTAACAGGCAGGCGCGGGGGGACATGGGAGCCTGGGGTGGGTGGCCCACTGCTGACGCAGCAGGGCAGGTGCCAGCACGGTCCTATTGCTCAACCCACGATGCGATGTTTGAGTTGCTCCTCTGTCAAGGCAGAGTCCCTGGGGGGGAGCAGAAAGCGGGGTGCCGGGGCGGGCTGTGCCGGTTGAGGCATGTGCAGCAAGCCAAGGCACTGCGTGTCCCTGCTGGGCTGCTGTGCCTTACCTGTGCCAGGATTGCCCCAACGTGAGTGCCCATCGGGGGGTCTCCCCATGCTGATCAGCACCTGCATACTCCCTAGGAAGGAGCCAACATGGTCCTTATGTGCGATCCCTGACAGCCTCCTTATAGACCCTTCCAGTCCCTAAAGGGAGCCTACAGGAGAGATGAGGAGGGACTCTTTATCAGGGAGTGGAGAGATAGGACAATGATTTTGAACTGAAAGAGGGGAGATTTACATTAGATATCAGGAAGAAATTCCTTCCTGTGAGGGTGGTGAGGCACTGGAACAGGTTGCCCAGAGAAGCTGTGGCTGCCCCATCCCTGGAGATATTCAAGGCCAGGCTGGATGGGGCTTTGAGCAACCTGGTCTGGTGGGACGTGTCCCTGCCCATGGCAGGGGAGTTGGAACTCGATGATCTTAAAGGTCCTTTCCAACTCTAACCATTCTATAACTCTATGATAGAGACAGATAGGGCAGGGGAGTGGGGACAGAGTGGGGAAGGGAAGATATGGGATATTTCTAGAGGAGAGTTGGCGTACTCTGGATTTTAGTGCATAATTGGTGTCCAGGAGGCGGGATACCTTTGTGTAAGTAAGGTGGGCAGGATGAATCTCAGCTTGCTGCAGCACAGCTAGGTACATCCCAGGGCAATGTAATGCAAGTGGGCATGGAGAAGGGTCTGTAGCCTGTCCCGGGGCAAACATGTTCCTGCCTGATGCAGGCAGCTGTGGCTTGCCCAGCCCTCTGCTTACTGCCCCTTCTCTATATGCCTTTGGTAGTACCCTGTGCCTGGGCAAGTGGCTCCTGAGCATCGCTCTTGAGCGTCAGAAGCACTGCAGGGATGCGTCACCAGAGATGCTGGAGGGAGCACCAAGGGCTGATCCTATCTTTGCGCCTCCTGATGCCCTGAAGCACCCTCCAGCCCCTCCCAGCCGGGTTTTGCCATGGCCACTGGCTATCCAAGGCAGCAGCCGCGTTGAAGGCCCCCAGCAACACCCGTGCTGGGACCCTCGCTGAGATGAGGGCAGGATCCCGCTGGGCTTGGAACCTTGCATGGGACATCTGGGCCTGGGAAAGAGAGCCTTTTCCTTTCTCACCCCTGAGCTGGAATCTGCTCCTAATAATAGTAAGCGGCTGTCGATAGCTGTTGTCAGCGGCAGGGACATGGACCAAAGCAGTGCCTGCTGATCCCCTCCTGCATCCCAGCCAGCCTGGTGGGCATTTGGCCCCACCGAGGGACAAAGATGGTATCGGGGCTGGACTGCACCTATCGAAGGCTCCTTCATGACCTTGAACCTCGGGGAGCTTATGGAAGTGAGTGTGGATGCTCCCCATCGCAGCTGGGTGCATGCCCCTCTTCGCCCCACAAGCTTGTCCCAACATGGCCCCCTCTGCTCCTGCCTTCATGGGGTGGGATGTGCCAACAGCCTGTCTGCACAGGTGAGCGTGCTGGTAAGGATAAATCAGAGGAGGAGCCCATGAATAAAGGAGAGTAGTATAAAGTATTATAAATACCTGTCGTGCCAGTCAGGACACAGACATTATCCTCACAGGCCATGTTTCTCTGCTTGAGGCAAATCCAAGTCCTGCTGGAGCTGGCTGCATGTGGAAGGGCTGGTGATAGCCAAAGCGTTTGGTCAGGGCCATCTGAGATGAAGCTCTGGGGCACCTCTAAGGCCAGCTCCAGGGATGTGCTGGAATCCCGGGCTTGTGCCAGCAACTCTGGAGGAGCTGATGGTGCAAGAGCTGGTATGTGGAGCACTGCCATATCCTCAGGACCTGCCACAGGAGGGCTTTTCTCCTTCCAGGTCTGTGCGTTGGGGACACTCCCAGCTGTGGGAGGCTCAGGGCACACGAGGGCACATCCTGCCCTGCTGTGGCCACTGTGGGCCCCGTGGGTGACATGCAGAGAGGGCATGCAGAGGTCCTGGCACAGGCTTCCCCATCCTTCCCTCTTGCGTTTCCCAGGGAAAGGATTTGTGCGTGGTAGGACCCTTATGCAGCTCTGCATGGGAATTTGGGTGGTCAGGTGAGTTGGGGCAGGGGGCTGCTGGGATGGGAGCGGGGTGTTTGATCTGGCACATTGTCCTGTGGCAGGTCTACCCCCAAGGTAGGGACACTTGCTGTTGAGGAAGACGCGGCTTTGGTGCTCATTTGCTCCCCTTCCCTTGCTGTGAGTCCTGGGGCTGCTTTTCCTCGAGTGTCTGTGCAGCGCGATGCTGCTCGCTGCCCAAACACTTCGTGGTGCGGGAGCTGCTCTTCCTCACACCTCCTCCAGTGCTTCAGCATTGCAGGAGTGCCACCAGGAGAGCCACGTCTCTGGCTGCTCTTGCTTAAAGAGCCTGATCAGCGAAGCTGCAGACTTGCCTCCTTAAGTGCTTTGCCTTGGGACAGTGGGAGGTTTTGCCTGCTCCAGAGTAGCTGCTGGTACAGCTGCTCGGTGACGGAAGCCAATATCTGTGATTTTTCCATTATAAGGATGATAACAAAGCGTCAAGCCCTGGGATTTTCCCTCTGGACGACGCATGCAGGAGACCTGGCCCTGCTCAGAGGAGGCAGTGTCCTTCGGGAGCATCCCCCTCGCCAGGGCAGGGGGAGGAGCGGGGAAAGAGAAGGCAATGGGAGCCCCATTGAAGGCAATGGTAGCCCAGAGACCTGCTGGCGGGGCTGGGAGCGCTGCCTTGCAGAGGTGTGTTTGCTGCCAACCTTTCCCTTCCATTCATGTGGTTGGGTGTTGTTTTTTTTTTTTTCTCTCTTTTTTTTTTTTCAAGGTCCTGGCCACAGTCACTGGAGCTATGAAGGTAAATACCCTGCAGTTACTCCTGCTTTTTTCCTACCACCCAGCAGACCCTGGGCCTGAGCCAGCCGTGGTTAATGATTACAGGGCTCCTGTGCGCACTCCTTGGCTCACCCTTCCCTCCTGCCTGACCCTGCTACCTGGGCACGGATGGGCTGAAGAGCCAGGGGTTGCTCTGATTTCATTAGGAAGCAGCAGCTCCACCGGGGTTTCCCCCAGCCCCCTGGGTGTGGGGGGATGCCCCTCAGGGCAGGGCTGCTCCCTGGACAGGACCTCCCCTGGTCCTGTGCCAAGCAGGGAAGCAGGCTAGGCTCTCCAGGCTGGACTTCCAGCCCATGCTGGGACTTTGACCTGCCCAGGGATTAGCTGGAGTCCTCACCTCTGTCACCCTCCCTCCCCGTCATGCCTGCCCCTGCCCTCCCATCATGGCTTAGGGGGCTTCTCCACAGCACCTGTGATGGGTATTGCTGCAGCACTGGCACAAATAGATTACTTCCTGCCACGATGGTGGGACAGGCCATGGCACCATCACTCCACTTGGGACCAGGAGTTGACTTGGACCTGCTAATGCCCAGCTCCACCTTTATGGGGGTCCTGCAAGGGGCTTGCACTGGCCCAAGTTGTGCTAGAAGCAGCACCCTGTGGCTCAAGGAGGGTTTTCTGGGGCATCAGCCATGGCTATCCCAGTTACGCACTGGGGAGAGCTGCAGCTTAAGCAGCCACCCCACCCTTGCGAGCTGGCCCTCTGCAGGACCGTACTGGTGCAGTTGACAGCCAGGAACCTGTCAGACCAGTGGCTGTGGGCTCCTGGGATCCCAGCAGTATCGTGGTACCTTGCTTGAGTTGCAGAGCGGGCGAAGTGGTGGGTCGGCACCTGCCAGAGGCCAGGCTGTGCAAGGCAACGAGCGTGTGATGAGCTGCAGAGCAGCGGCTCCCCGGCTTGCCAAGTCCACTTGTAAATGATCTTCTTGCGCTCTTCCCAAACACCCCCAAAATAGACTTTCCTGGCAGCTCACCATGCTCCGAGACCTTTCCTGGTACAGCTGCATGCAGTCACATGGTGGCACAGAGCTGCTCCCAGGCTAACTTGCTGGAAACTAACCTTACATGCATGGCTTACTCCCCGGCCAGTGCCTGTCCCCTTCCCCACCACCCACCATACCAACTTTCTGGCGGGCTCCCTGCTTGGGTGGTCTCACTGGCAGTCCCTCCCTTCTTCCTCCTACCAGACCAGGACTACTGGGGTCAAGACTACCTGGACTGCGCAGGCAACATGCAGTCACCCGTCAACATCGACACGGCCAAGACCATCTTCAGCCCACAGCTGCGGCCGATCCAGCTGTCTGGCTACAGCCTGCCAGCCAGCGACAGGCTCAGGCTGAGGAATAACGGGCACACAGGTGGGTGCAAAGGCACAGGCAGAGGCTGGAGCACAAGCGGAGCCTCTCCTGGCAGGACCAGGCTTCTCTGACACCCTTTCCTTTGGCTCTGGGAAGGGGGTTCTCTTGCAGGCTGCAGTTGTGTTGCCTTCAGGGCCGAAAGGGAAGCATGGAGATGTTGAGCCTTTACAGGTCCATATGCTTTCCTGTCTGAAGGGGAGAAACCAGGAGATGGAGAACTTACCGCTTACTGCTTTTGGGAGCTGGCTCCAGGAAACTCAAATTTCCCTTAAAAATGTGTCCCTGGTATTTGTGATGGAGATTTGCAGCCACCGGTTCCTCCCCTGCATTTCACTTTCAAAGGACTAGGCAGTCTCTGATGTGAATTAGCCTTTAAAGGTACCTACCTCTCAGTCTTTTAGGACAAAACATTGGCCAGCTTCTTCAAGTCTGTCATTCAGGATGCTATCTTAAGATTGTAAGAAATTTTAGTAGATCTTTTGTTTCCCTTCTCCAACTTCATAATGTTTTTTAGAAAGCCTGGACACAACTTACTCACATTATTGTAGTAGCAGTCTCACCATCCCAGATATGCAGGAAAACCACATCTCCTTCCCGCTCACCACCCCACAGCTGGGGATGGCGGGTCCTGGTTGCTACCAGCTTTTTCTGGGAGCAAGCAGAGCGTCCTGTGCATGCTGGCGTCTGCCAGTCCCTGAGCTAGAGAAAAGCTGGTGGAGAGAGGGGCTTAAAAACTCTCAGACGGTGCGATAAGGCACCTCCTTGCCCTGGCAGCTATTGAGATGGAGCTGACCTGTGTGTACCGCAAACTCAACAGGTTGGACTCGCTGTGCATGCAGATCAGCCGCGCCGTGCGTGCCTGGAGCTTTATATTATGGCCTCCTGCCCTAGCGTGCCTGCAGAGTTAAACCAGTTGAGCTCAGTAGTTGCTATTTTAGACACCCTGGTATCTGGTGTTGCTTGGTGTTTAGAAAAGCAGTCAGAGCATTTTCATTGGGGTGAGGTGGGGGGAGGGAAGTAGTTTTTCACATGCTTATAAAATCCCTTTTTTTTATTCTGGCATCTACTGCTCTGCTTTATGAAAAGCCATAAATAAATAAAAGGTTGCAAGTCCAGTAAGATATTTGTATGGTTACTCCTTTTCCTAGTATAAATTTTATGTGCTGTATAAGCTTTTTCAAGGGCTAGAAAATGACTCAGGTAGCCAGTAAAATGAATGCAATGATTTAGATATACAAAAGAAATGTAAAAGCAGATAAATTCCCAGGGAGGGAGTATTGTTCCACTTCCTGTATTTGAGTTTTGTATCTCTGAAGCCAGTGTCAGGGAACAGGGGAGAGGACGAATGACTCATCACAGCCCTGTTACGTGGTTAAACCCCGAACTTGTGCCCTAGCTTGGTGATGTGATTAAGAGACATTTCACCTATTAAAAAACGGAGGAAGGAAACAAGTTGATACTAAAAATGAGGAAAAGGTGCTTAGAAGGACAGGCAGCCTTTCTTCGGGGTCCAGGGATGCTTCTGATATTTTTGCTGCATGCCCAGGTAATTCAGCTTTTAGATTTGCCACGCTGCTGCTCGAGTCCAAGGTAGGTGGCTAAACCGCATTAAAGTAAAAGGCAAAACCAAGTATGTATTTATCGTACCCAAAGAGGCTAAGTTTTAGGTCTAAATTCTTTCAAAAGATTTAATGCCTCTGTGCCACCAGCTCCGGTGGTGTCAGACGCTCACAGGCTGCTTTATTTGAAAGGTCCCAGCTCGCCAAGCGCTGCAGCTCTCCCTATCCAAGTGCCCTGCTCTCGTAGGTATTCAGCACTCTGCCAACATCTTCCTCCATGAATTTTGTCCACCGTCACTTTATATTATTCTCACTTACTGAATAAATTGTTGGATAACATTTGGCTTGGAGCTGGCCCCTGGGAGTCTCTGCAGATGGGCTCTTCATTTTCCAGCATTTTCATAGCAGCTATTTTTGAAGCTGATGTGTTTACTGGGGCATCCTACGACCTGAAGTTGAAAGCTGAACTCTGATGCATTGGCACAGCTCTGGGTATTGATATCTGCCCGTAGCCTCATGAAAGATGGAAAGCAAGTTTCTTTGTTGTGGCCAATTTCCACAAGCCCAGGGTGACTCTTTCCCTGGAGACATCTCCTCTGCCTACCTGTGGGATGGACTGGGCTTCGCGTGTTACTGACCGACCTCTCCCTTCTGCCTCTGCAGTTCTCCTCGAGCTGCCCGAGTCCCTGGCCATCACCGGCGGCTATGCCCAGCAGTACCGAGCCGTGCAGCTGCATCTGCACTGGGGCTCCCCGTCGGGACCCGGCTCAGAGCACACCGTCAACGGGCGCCGCTTTGCTGCGGAGGTGAGGAGCCCTCCTGGTGGCGGGGACATCCTCTCCTCTCCCGCTGCTGGGCAGTGGAGGTGCTGGAGCGCTGTCTTGCTCCTAGCCCTGGGTGTCCCTGGATGGATGCTGTGCCCCCTGGCCAGGATCCCTGCTCCTGGGCGGCAGAGCTCAGTATAGGAGTCTACTGAGCCAGACTCATGGTGCAGAGGCGAGGAGGAGGTCGCCTTCCATGATGCTCTGCCTGCAGGTGGGCTGGGGCTGGCACCCTGTGAGCGGTGCAGCGCGTCCCCAGGCTGCAGCCCGGTCCTGGGCTGATGGAGCCGGAGCTGTGGCGGTCCCCGAGCTGGGGGAGCCAGCTCGCCAGGCAGCCGTGAGCAGCCTGCTTTGGGAGCTGCAGGGACTGTTTACTCTGTACACACTGTCCTCCTGCTCTGCCAGCTCCCGTCTGGTTTGATCCCTCCATCTCTAGCTGCTGTCCTCAAACTGAGCCTGGCTCTGCTGTGCGATCCCCCTCCCAGTACACAGGGGCAGAGTGCTGGTTTGCTGTCCCCTGGCCAGGGAGGTTCCTGTGAGCAGATCTTCACACTTGCTGCTTTGCAGCAGCACATTTCTTATTCCCACCAGCATACTCCCCTCCTAGGAGGGGTGCTCCTCACAGCTGCATGTCTCTCTCAGCCCTGTGGGGGTGAGCACCTCCTGGAGGTGCCCATCCTGCATTGGAATTGCATGCTTCCCTTCCAGATCCACGTGGTCCACTACAACACCAAGTATGACAGCTTTAATGAGGCAATGGTCTACCCAGATGGCCTGGCTGTACTGGGAGCCTTCCTGGAGGTAAGTCCCATACGTCAGCCCTGGGCGAGGAGGGGTGGGACTGGGGTGGGCAGAGTCAGCCATAGTTTTGGGGACTGCAACTTTTCCTGGGGAGAAGGCGAGAAAGAGGGCAGGCCAGAAGATGCCCCGTTTAGGGCATCCACCCCTGTTAGGAGGAAGGTGTCACTGGAATAGTGTGCCTCTCATGGGGACCAATACTTCCCTGCTGGCACTGCCATCACCGACCAGTGTCTGTTCAGCCCCTGCCTTTGTCATTACTTTGGGATCTCTGTGTTGCAGGTTGGGCCAAGGGAGAACCCATACTACCAGGAAATACTTGAGCATCTGTCCAAGATCCAAAGTGAAGGTAAGGCCCTGTCCCACCTAGAACTTGTCTCAGGGGCTGCAGCCCAGCAGAGAAACCTCCTGCACGGCGGAGAGAGGCTGCAGCAGGCATTTGCCCTATATGTATGTGAGAAGGGGAGCATTGCAGAGCTTGCACAGCGACAGCTCCCCAAGGTGCCCTCTGCTCACACGTGCTTTTCCCTGACTCCAGGGCAAACCCACTGCTCTTTCTCCAGCACACCAGTGGCAGCAATGTGCAAAATGCAATGTGCAAAATGCAGTGCCAGGCTGCCCATAACCTCCATGTTGGTCCTGTCTGTTGTCCTTCAAGGCTTTGCCCAATCTCACTCCCATGGTGTTTCTTCATAGAATCATAGAATCATTCAGGTTGGAAAAGACCCTTGGGATCATCGAGTCCAACCATCAACCCCACTCTACAAAGTTCTCCCCTACACCATGTCCCCCAACACCACATCTAAACGACTCTTAAACGCATTCAGGGACAGTGACTCAATCACCTCCCTGGGCAGCCTATTCCAGTGTCCGACCACTTTTCCTGTGAAGAACTTTTTCCTAATGTCCAGTCTCTTCTCCCAGGCGAGGAAGTCTTGGTGCCCGGATTCAACATTGCAGGTCTGCTGCCGGCCAACCTGAAACTCTACTTCCACTACAATGGCTCTCTGACCACCCCTCCCTGCTTCCAGACAGTGAAGTGGACCGTCTTCAACCAGACAGTGCTGCTCTCTCGTGACCAGGTCCGTCAGGGCAATGAGCTCCTTGCTGGGTCTTGTCCCTGCAAGGGTGCACCATCCCTCCCCATTCCCTGGTGCCTGTCCCCTGAAGGCGGGATGCACCCCAGTTCTGCTCACACCGCTCACCTTACAGATGTTAACGCTGGTGACGAGCCTGAGAAATGATGACAGCAAGCCTCTGCAGAACAATTACCGGCTGCTGCAGGCCCTGCACGGGCGACGGGTGCTGGCGAGCTTCCAGACCACCCTCCTTTCGGAGAAGCACCTGCCTTCTGGTAAGACGTGCGTGAGCGTGCTGGGGCTGCACCTGGATGCAGGGATGGGGCGAGGAGCAGGAGTCAAGGCTTCACCTCTCTTACGCAGCGTTTGCATGGCATAGTCCTGCCTGGCAGGTGACTTACAGCAGTTGCTGGTCTTGGGGTCCTGCTTCCCAGCATTTCTGCGCCTGTCTTACCTTGCTTGGGAAGATCGGTTTCTAGGGTGGGGAAGATCTATTTTATCCTTGGTCTTGCAAAAAGAACAGGGATGAGACTAGGGGATGTGTGGCCAAGGTCCTAGGATCCCAGCTAGTTTCTTCATACCCAAATGTAACAGCTAGATTTGGCAGGAGCTGCAGGAAGCACCCCACCGCGGGAAGGGCAGTGCAGGTGTTCCCTCCTGAAGACATCCTGGCCATGCAGCCATCCTGGCCAGGTGCATAGTCCCCCTGCCCCACACATCCCCATCTGCCTGTCCTCAGTTCGTCCTCGAAGGCCTTTCTTGCCTTGGTGGTTTCCAGTGATGAGTAGAAATTCCTGTTAATCCTCAGGTGTGACTATCGCTCTGTATCGCTGAATTCTTGCCCATTGCGGCTCTCTGAGGTCACTGGGTTTTTTCTGCCCAACATCCTGTTCCTTTTCTGTTTTGATGGCATTTCCTACACCTTGTCTCAAGGTGACTAATGGAAAACAGCGCATGGTCCCAGGCCCTTGGGCAATGCCCCGGTAACCACACACTGCCGTGCAAGGCACTTCCCTTCACCGTCCCACCTGCAGCCAGCTCACTAATGGCTCCAGGCTTTTAATCACCATGGTCTTCAGCCTGGCTCGCAGTTTCCCATGTGGCACTGCATCAAATGCTTCACTGAAGTCGGCAGAGATAAAATCTACCACATTTTCTTTGTCTAGAATATCACTTATCAAAGAAGGATATCAGGTTAGGCTGGCATGCTCTATCTTTGGTAAACCTGTTAGATACTTTATCATATTTTCCATTTACCTCCAAGCCTTTCTTTTACCACTTTCTTGCAGAAGTTGTTCCAAAGCCTCCAGCCGCTGTGGCTGGGACGAGAGGGGAGTTACCCAGCTCACCTTTCTTTCTTTCCTTATTTGCTACTTCTATCCAACAACCCCCACCTTAACAAAGCCACAAAGCCCTTGTTCCTGGAGTGCCAGGACCATGTCCCAGCACTCCCAGATGAGGTTATTATTGATCCCCTGCCTTGTGTGCATGAGGTTATTGGGGTTTTCTCCCCACATCATAGAATCAGCGAATGGTTTGGGTTGGAAAGGACCTTAAAGATCATTGAGTTCCAAACCCCCTGCCACGGGCAGGGACACCTCCCACCAGACCAAAGCCCCATCCAGCCTGGTCATGAAGTCATGCTGGTAACTGCCTGCTTTAGCCCTGGGGCTGTGAGATGGAGTGCTGCGGGGGTCACGTCTCGCTTTGCTTGCAGCTGCACCTCCTGTGCCCACACTTGTTGATCTTTCCTCAGTCACCCCTGAGTTCGGGAGAGCCCTTCCTGCCCCGCAGCTGGTGGGAGAAGGCAGAGGCTTCCCCGCAGTGGCCGGGTGGCTGGATAGGGCCCGCAGATAGTGCCACTCTGTGCGCGATACCCAAGCAGTGTACAGACGATAATGCAGCCGTTCTCCCGGCGTGACAGCATCGCTTTTAAATATTTGCCCAGCACGGCCCCCGCCCAGCGTGTAGGGCCACCGAGACATCCCTGCCCCACATCCCTGCCAGCAGCAGCTGGCTTGCCTTTTTCCAGGGAGCTGCTCACCACCTGGCTGCAGGCAGCTGCCTGCGGGGGTCACCCCGTGCCCCTCTCTGGGGTCTCCAGCAGGGTTTGGTGCAGCCATGGGGTGCTGCGGTGCTCAGTGCTCTGCTTGCTTGCCTCCCAGGCCATGGCCAGAGCCATGGGGGAGTTTCTGGCTGGGTTCAGCAAGGTTTTTGTGTTCAGAGATCCCTGAAGACCTGCAGGCTTGATGCTTCCCTCCCTGGGCAGAGAGAAAGCTCAGGAAGTTCAACAAGGGCAGGCGTAGGGTGCTGCACCCGGGGAGGAATAACCCCCTGCACCAGTACAGGTTGGGGGCTGCCCTGCTGGAGAACAGCTCTGAGGAGAAAGACCTGGGAGTCCCAGTAGACAACAGGATGACCATGAGCCAGCAATGTGCCCTTGTGGCCAAGAAGGCCAACGGCATCCTGGGGTGCATCAAGAAGAGTGTGACCAGCAGGTCGAGGGAGGTCATCCTCCCCCTCTACTCTGTGCTGGTGAAGCTCCATCTGGAGTACTGTGTCCAGTTCTGAGTTCCCCAGTTCAAGAAGGATGGGCAACTGCTGGAGACAGTACAGCAAAGGGCCACAAAGATGATGTGGGGCCTTGGAGCATCTCTCTTGCAAGGACAGGCTGAGGGACTTGGGTCTTTTTAGTCTGGAGAAGAGAAAGCTGAGGGGGGACCTGATCAATGCCTATAAATACTTAAAGGGTGGGTGTCAAGAGGATGGTCTTTTTTCAGTGATGCCCAGGGACAGGAAAAGAGGTAACAGGCACAAACTTGAACACAGGGAATTTCCATCTAGACGTGAGGGGGCACTTCTTTACCTCAAGGGTGGCAGAGAATTGGAACAGGCTGCCCAGAGAGGTGGTGGAGTCTCTGTCTCTAGAGACATTCAAAACCCGTCTGGATGCCAACCTGTGCAACCTGCTTTGGGGGGGGGGGGGGGGGAAGGGGGGAGAGGGACAGGCTGGACTAGATGATGTCCATAGGCCCATTCCAACCCCTGATTCTGTGAAACACCTCCGACTGCCCTGTCTCTCTTTCAGGTAGTGACGATGCAGCAGCAGGAGGTAGGTGAGGGGTTGGCTGAAGGAAGGGGATGTTGCTGCGGGGGGTGTACCTGCCTGGGAAGGGGGGTGCTGGCAGCCATGGTGTGTTTGCAGGGCTGCCCTAGCACCCTCGTGGCCGGCTCTCATCTTTTCATCTTTGTCCCCTTTTCAGAAAGACACTCCAGCTCTTCATTTCACGCAGGTAAGCATGATCAGCTGAGGCTGCCCCTCTTTGTGTCCCCTCTGCCCTCGGGCTACCAGCTTGCTCCTGCCTTGCCCCATCTCCCTCCGCTGGTAGCCACAGGGACCTGTCCCCAGTGTAATGTGCCTGTGCTTGGTTTGCAGGGGATGTGCTGGCCGTGCTCTTCGGGGTGCTCTTTGCCATCACGGCGCTGGCCTTCCTGCTGTACATCTACAAGCATCGCAGCCAGAATGCACGGTGAGCAGTGGGGAGCTGCAGGAGGAGAACCCCCAGAGGGTAGCATGGGTCAGGGACAGGAGAAGGGGCGTTAAAGGTGGTCTCCTGGGCAGCAAGATGGGCTAGCAGGGGCCCCCTGCCTGCTCTAACACTACCCCTGTTTCTCCCCCACCAGGCTGGACTCACCAACCAAGTCCAAGGTCATCTACACGGCAGCCACCACTGAGAACACTGCCTGAGCCCCACGCCTCTGCGGGGGTCCCAGGCCTGCCACCCCACCTCCCCTCACTCCCACCCCATGCCGAGGGAGGGCCAGCACTCCAGCATCCCTCGGCTATATAAGCTGCCCACATGGACTGTTTGACAGGGGATATTTTTGTTATAAAAAAATGTAAAAATGTACTTTAAGAAAAAAGAAAAAAAAGTAAAAGCCTCCCATGGTGCCAGCCCTCTCTGCTGTCCTTGTGCAAAGCTGTGGGGCAGGAAAGGTCACTGGTGGAGTGGGACCCACAGTGAAGAGGCGCACATGGGGACCTCTTCCCGATGGGCAGAGACAGCATCAGCGCCTGTGCCCTGGGCAGAGCTCCAGAGCAAGCAGCACAGGGCTCCTTGCACAGCCCAGCCCTGCCCTCCATCGCTCTAGGACTTCTTCCTCCTCTTATTTATGCAAAGCATTAGAAAAACATAGCCGTGGCTTAGTGGGGCTGGAGAAAGGCAGAGCTGAAGGTGGCAGAGCCACTGTTTCCTTGCTGGCCAGCCCCCACCCAGCTCCCCTCCAGCTCTACCGTAGCTGGAGTGGCCCCCGATCCGTGGCTGCCTCCCACCTTTCCTGGTGAGCCCCAGGGAGCTCTATGGCCACACTAAAACCAAGAGAAATGGGCCAGGTCCCAGAGAGGGGAGGAAACTGCAGGTCTCCAGCTCTCAGCAGCCTCCACCCCAAAGCATCACAGCGCTGGCCTTCCTGCCATAAGTTTCCTCCAGTGAAACTAGAACACAGCCCCTGTTAGCATGGACAGAGCAGGAGCAAGACCTCCATGAAAGGCAGGTCTGCAACCCACGGCCACCGCTACTGCAGGGTGCCTGCACCTTCCCCATGAGGGCACCACCGCTGGCCACACACAGCACCACTTGTCTGTGGTACTTCTCTTTATTGGTATAAAAGCCCATTATGGATAAAACTGCCTTCTCAGCCCTGAGCCCGATGGCAGTTTCTCCCTCCCAGCCCTGTGGAACAGCATCAGGGCTGGTGCCCGCCTGAAAATCCCCATCCAAGTGCAGAAGAGGTCAATGGTCCACTGGAATGGCCCCTTGAACCCCCTTCCCTGAGATGTGCCGGTACCAGCTGCGGGGTTGCATCTCCTCCTGAGACTTCCAGCACCCTCCATGTCCGCTGGGCCCTTTGGGTACCATCTTTTACCCATCCTCCTCCTGTCCTGGGTGCTGTCAGGCCCCTCGGGTCACCCCAGCACCGTCCTCCCTGCGGCAGGATTCTGGCTCACTGCGGCTACCGCAGTCCAGCTCTGGGGCTGCAGCTCCCAGGGCAGCGAGGCTGGGCAAAAGGCAGAAAAAGTAGCACCACAGCGGTCAGTTCTTTGCAAAGCTGCTTCCTCCACCCTTCGTTGAGGAGATGATGCACACCCCCCTGGCACCGGCACAAGGGACAGCACATCTTTTGCGGCGGGGGGAGAAGCAAAGGGTTTCTTTGGGCTCAGGTCTCCAGCAGTCCAAGGTAGCATCCTTCCCAGGCTGGGGTCCCACTCACAGTGGGGCCAGCAAAACTGGGTCCCCCAAAACTGAGCTGTTCTCAAGGGGCTCCTAAAAAGGTGTCAGATCAAGCCAGCCCCAGCCACACCAGTCAGCCAGCTGCTACTGGCCGGGGTCCCCCAGTCCCGGAGAAAAGATATTGCAGAGAAGGTGACGGCTGCTCTTGCCGTCAGGATGGAGGGGAGGGCAGGGGTGGCTGGGGACAGGAACATCCCTTGGGGACTCAGGATCCTGGCTGGGGGCTGGCTCCGCTCCGTAGACCTGCAGGAACCAAGAGGAGATGGGGTCAGTTTTCACCAGACTCCTTACCCCATCCACTTCCCCCAGGAGAGGCAACCACCCAACCATAGGCCCGAAAACCAGCTTCTCCTCCAGTCTGGCAGCTGAGGGGATGACGCCCTTGTTCCAGCCCCGATGACACCCCCTCCCTACCCCAGTACCAGTCCTGGTACCCAAAGGGACCCAGAGAGTCCCCCGATCCCCTTTATGGAGCAGGACTTACAGAGCAGGAAGCGCCGCAGGTTCTGAGCAGATCCTCCCGAGAGTAGGTAAGCCCAGGTGGCGGCAGCAGCCATCAGCAGGTAGGAGGGCACCAGGCTGCCCACGTACAAGGGGTTCCAAAACGTCTGGGGAGAGAGGCAGGAGAAAGGAGGAGTGAGTGGGCAGGAGAGGACAGGGATAAACGGGTGGCAGTGTCACCACCTTGACGAGGGGAGTGGGACAGGGGACACCAGCCCCAGGGTTCGTTTTGTGAAGGGCCAGCTGCAAGTCCCCCAAACCCACCCACTTCACTAGTGCCAAAGGCTGCTTACCCGCCCCTGCACAGCGACCAGCAGGCACCATGGCCATCCCCAAATACAAGTCCCAGCACAGAGCTCCTCTCCCAGCTACTCACCGACCCCGAAACGGCAAGGTGCATGACCACGACCGCCGCAATCTCCCACCAGCGCCGGTGCTCGCAGCCGTGGAAGAAGAGGATCCCCCAGAAGGTGTGAAGGAAAATCAGCACCATGGTCATAAAAGCTGCGGGGAGTGGCAGAAGGGTGTCACCAGGGAGCCACCCAGCCTGGCCCAGCCTGCAGGCTGAGGGAAGGATGAAGAGGAGCTGGGAAAGGGGAGTAGGGGCACTGCTGGACTGGACTGGGAGGTACTGGGTGTGAGAGGGATGGGGGAGAGGAGGAGAGAGAATCACAGCGGATGGAAAGAAGGGTTTGGCACAGAGATAAGTGGCAGGTGACCACAGAGGACTCAGATGCGTACGAGGAGCAATTCAGGGGTGCAGCACAGAGCAAGGCGGCTGTGCCCAGTTGCCCAGGTCTGCTGCCTCTGTGGTGGAGCAGAGACATGGGTGAAGGTTGCTGGTTGCTCACCTGAGGTCAGGAAGTAGAGCTGTGAATCCCCATAGATGCCCACAGTGCCGGGCCCTAACGAGTCTGCCAGGAGATTGATCATGGAGAAAGCGCCGCTCATGAGCCCGAAGCCCACACCAGCCACTGCAGGGACAGAGACACTGTCAGGCCCTGAGCCATCCAGGCTCCTCCTTAACCACCTTCAGTGTGAGGAACCTCCCTTCCTCCCAGTTTCATGCCCAGCCCTGCCCGGGCTTGCCCCCAGCCCCACAGTTGGGGTGCCCCACTCTGCACAGCACTCACCATACGCCATTTGCTGGATGGAAATGGGGGAGCAGCCGTCCTCGCTGAGAGCCACCAGCCCCTCGATGGCCTTCCTGTGGGGTGAGAGTATGCTGGAGCCTGGCACAGCCCAGCCACACCCTGAGGCAGGGTGCTGGGATGGAGCGGGTGGGAGCCAGGGTCTCACTCTGCACCATCCCACCCTCCTAGTAACCTCCCCATCACAAACCACAACACCCACCATGGAACACAACTGCCCTGAACCCTTAGACAAAGCAGGACTGTGAAAGCCACATCAGAATATTTTCCACAGGTGGATGTGAGTGCCAGCGAGCCCCACGGAGAAGGGCTGGGCCGAAGGGGACATTGGGTGCAAAGCAAGCAGCACCTCCACAAGGGAAACAGTCCCAGCGCCAGTGTGGGAGGCGCATGCCA
>VXAK01001006.1:7426-19460 GCA_013399435.1 Arenaria interpres
ACATAAAGCGTCATCTGTGGCTGTTACACGCTGTTTTTTTTGAGGGGCGGGAGGGGGGAAGTCGTTTCCTTTATTTTCCCGAGAGCCCGGCCCCAGGCCGGCTGCGCTCAGCTCTGCCCGGGGCGGCTCTGCGGTGGCCTCTGCCTGCTCCCGCTGGTTCGGCCTGAAGGCACCGAAGCGTTTCGGGGCACCTCACGTGCTTAAAGAACAACCTTGCTGGTGTCTACGGAAAAAAAACCACTTAACTTCCTCTGCCCCACGTGCCTGCGGAAGCGCTCCTTACAGCCACCTCTCTTCTCCACCTGAATCCATCTCCACCATCGCTGCCGAGCTCACAACCGGGATGAAGTTGAAAAAAAAACAAAAACCCAACCAAACAAAAAAAACCAACCTCCCAAGCCTCAGCCAAACTCTGCACGGGATGTCCTCCTTGTCCTCGAGCACAGAAACCATCAAGAAAAAGTCTGGCCCATGCCCAGCAGTGCTGCCACTGAAAGGCTGACCCAAAGTCCACGTGAAGGAGCTGTCTTAAGGTCCACCCCACCGAGGTGTGGGACACCAGGGTGGCTGGCCTCAGGCCGAAGCTGAGGGGCAGCAAGCATCCTCCCAGTGCTCCCACAGCCCCTTCCGTAGTGGCTCACCTTGGGACAAACCTGGGAAAGGGTTAAAAAAATGCAGAGGGTGGAAGGGTGTAAAGAGCCCCAAAGCCAGGCTTGTTGGTGTGAGATGGACTCAAACTGGGTTACATACAGGAAGAGCGCAGAGCCTCCTAAATGTAGAGTTAAGCACTCATTGCTTAAACCATCTGAAGAAGTTCTTAAGACGACCAAAGGGACCATCCCAAAGCATCACTTGGGCAGCCAGTTTCCTTCTGGATTGTTTCAGCTGTACCCGGGATGCGCAGCAGGCTTTGAAAGCACATATAAATTTTCCTCATGAAAAATCCCTGAAACCCAGTACTTCTCTGGGCGTGCAAGGGCTGTAGCCTGGAGGATAGCAAAAGGAGGAACCAGTCGTTTCTCTTCCCCCAGTTTCACTCAACAGCCAGTAGAATTAAGTGCTCTGGATCATCTTGTTGCTGCAGATACATGGATAGGGCTGGATAACTGACACAACTGGAAAAGACCCTTTTTTTGTTGGGTTAATTCTCAAACATCATTTTCCAACCCAGGCCCCAGTGCAGCTCATGCCTCAGGAAGTCTGATCTGTTACTAACTAGGATCTCCTTTTAGACTGGCCTGTCCAGAATGTAATCTTAAGCACTAGACGGTGTGATAGTAACTAGAAAGGCATAGAAAATTACCAGGCACTTAAAGGCTGAAGCAAATATGAACAGTTCTTCTGTTGTAACATTTCATGCACTTTTTGAACCGCCAGCATTAGCAATTTTGTTGGTACCGGTGTCCAACTGAAAGCAAAACAAGTAATCCAGCTCTGGAAGAAAGACAAAGCGTTACTATTGACACACGCACCAGGCATCGCGTGCCTGGCCTCCTAGATGCCGGGAAAGGTAGAGACTCTCATTGATGGGGTCAGCCCAAGAGAAGACACAAATCCTCAAGACTGGCAGGTGGCTGCTGCACTGCTTGTATTGGCTTCTCCCATCTACCTTCACACAACAGAGCAGTTTTGTAGGCAACACGGGTGGGGAAGAACAGGCTGAACCACCAAAATACATCAAAACTACACTGGACAAGCATTCAGCTGGCTGATTTCATGGACACGCAATTACCAAAGCTCAACAGAAGGGACGCAGCCTCTAGGAACTCTGCCAGAGAGTGAGTTTGAGCCCTGAGGTGACAGGGAAACTTCTCAGTATGATGGAAAGGACACGGTAACAAGTATGGAAGCATCGGTGAAGACTGTAAATAACAGGAGTCGGGAGCAATGCAGACAGCCCTCAAGCAGGGCATGCCTTCTCTCAGCACGTGCGGCTACTCTACACTCTCAGCTGGTCTCAACACCATCAGACACGAGACATGCAAAACCGAATCTGTTGCTCAGCCAAGGTGTAAAGGATCAAGGAGGGGTGGTTTGTCTCACTTTGCCTTTCAGCTCATGGTCCCAGCAGGCACCCCGGAGTAGGAGCGCAGCCCAGCGACCACCTTCTCAGCTGCAAGCAGAGTGTGATGCCCAGCAGGGCGCACACCCACGTTTAAAGCTGCGTTTACAGTATGTAACCTGAAAAGCAGCTTAGATTGGACTCACTGGAACACGGGATAAAAAAAATTGCCGTGGCTAACAGTTTGCCAAAGGTACCTTCCTTTGTAACCACTGGGACACAAGTAACTGGAACCTGGAGACCACCGTTTACAGACACACCTCACAGGGGAGGTGCAATATAAAAAAATCCAAAAGAGGTTAGTCATTAAACTGCATGAGAAGTACAACAAAAAGTAAATAATCTGCATTAAAGAGCAGCAAAAATCCTATTTATGCAAAAACTCAATTGGAAAGTGAGGAGGTGACTAACGATCCCTGTTTTAAACTAGTAAACAAACAAATCCTCTCATAGAACACGAGTCAACAATTGTCACATCAAAGCAAAGATGTTGGCAGTAAAACCAAGAGCTGATCAAGAGCTAGTCGTGAGCAGAGAGCCGAATTTGCTCTTCCTCACCCAGATGTAGTTCTCAGTTAAATCAATACCAGTCACTCCTGCTGAGACTGAAAGGCAGAGCTGAACTGTTACGACTCTGATTCTCCTTAAACGTATGTAAATACCCTCTGAGTAGCTGCACTGAAATTATTAAAATTACTCCTGTCAGTCTCAGTCCCTGGTAATTATTAATACAGTCAATGTTTCCAAAGCTTATAATCATTTGTTATCAACCAGTCTCATCAGTAACCTGTCATTTTGCAGGTGTAACAGTATTTTGGTCAACTGAACTACAGCCAGGCATCATGTAAGCAGGTAACACTAAACTTTTATTCCAGTTTCACTTCCACTGAATCTGAACCTGAGGCAGTCGATACCAGAAGTCAGCGAGTATCTTCGGGAGCTTGCTTCTGTATTTTCAAACTACCTGAATTAATGTGAATCAAAATTCATCTTTTTTTCAACCGGCGTTGCCTTAATGATCTCAATGGGTCAAGCTTTCTCATTTTGCTGAAAAAGAGGATGAATCTGAATTAATCCCTACGAGGAAAATTAGGTCGATGTGCCTGCTCTAGCTTATCTTGATGTGCCTATTACACCATATCAAAGATCACTTGCTTAACTGATTCTGCAGCTTGATGTCATTTTAATGAACACAGCATAGATGCTTAATTAAACTGTTAGAAACAAAATCAGGGATTCACAAACTATGGCATTTTATTTCAGAGGCCTTTGCTTACATTTGTACAATATATTACATAATTCTCCATTTTCTGCAGAACCTAATATATATTTTATAGCTTTTTTCTATAAGCTTTTCCTTCAATGTTTGTCAACAAATTTTTACAGTCCTGTACAATTCTGAATACTTTGAAACCATTTTCAATAAAATCAGTTAACCTTAAGCACACACTACGAAGACTGAAAATGCTTTTCTTAGAAAAGTCAAATGTAAAGGATTCTGACACTCTAGCATCTACAAACAAAATGCTTTGAATTCTTACATGTTGTATTGCCAGAAAACAAAGAAAAACATGCCAGCCCCTATTTCCCCAGGCAAAAGAAGTACACAGAACTACAATTAAAACAGTAAAACAATCTGTACAATAAAGTACTGTGTATTAACAGTGCCAGGTATTAAATAGCTTGAATGAACACTTCCGCAATATACAAATGTCTTACAAAGGTATATAATTAACAGGAGAGAGCTTGGGATCCATACAACATAAAATCAATACAAGTGAAAACAGTTTGAAGTTGGTTTTGGAATTTGTACAAGGCATTTAAAAAATTAAATGTCTACCACTCAGCTAGCTAATTATTTTAAAAACAACTACCCTTTTGTGGCAGTGTTCATATCAGCAACCACAAATTATAACCTCACACCTTACTCCGTCTTGAAGTCCTCTCCTTGAAGCTCGTAATAAAATAAGCATTACAAATGAAATATTTGTTGCTTTAAGGGAAAAGAAACATTTACAAGAAAACACAAAAATATAACTGTTATAATCCATTATGAATAAATATACACTTTAAACTGGCTAAATACAATCTTTATACATTAAGATTTAATACAGTTTGTTAGCCATTTTCTTTCTTTTTCATAATGTATTTTATCAAAATTAAAAAAAAAATACTGTTTTATAGAAAAATGGCAAAGTACAGTAGTTTCATTCCAATTAATGGGTTCTTAAAACCCAGAGTAACCTATTTAAGCCTAATTCAAACCTGTAAACATTAGTCAGTCTTTTTTTGTTTTTTAAAGGAATCCTTGTATTTGGTTATCAGGACTGATGTCAAACATCCTACTCACTGCAGGTTTTGAATTGAATACATGTGCTTGACGTATACAATTGAAGCCACTATAAGGTGACTTAGCAGTTAAAAAACAATTAGCTTGTACAAATGAAAATAGGTTCAATATTTGTCATAAATAAATGGAAAAATATCAAATGTTCCAGCTTTAACAAAATACCAGGGAATACAGTAAGCCTTACCACATTTACTTAGATCAACCCAACGACTATATGCTTATTGTACTGTCTCTACAGGCAGTGAACAGCCTCCGTTTGCCACAGTGGGAGGCCTTCGAGTCACTAGACTTACAATTCCCAGACAAGTTGGAAACAATTATTGCTTGAGGAAAAGCAGTTTGTTGTACTTTTTCTTCATAAAAGTGCACTTAAGTGCAAAGTTAGCTTGTCAAGAAACAACTTTAAATACAAAATAGTGCTTGTCTGAATTTTGTGCCACTGTGCAGTATAAAAAAAAAAAAAGAAAAAAAAAAAAAAAAAAAAAAAGAGTGGCCCTCAGCAGCCATTAAGTGCAAAGTGCTTTGGCAAGTCCTGCTGTCACCTGCACTCAACTGACATTCCATTCTGTGATGAACTTGACATAGATGGTTCTGCTAAAGTTAACATAACTGCAGCCGTAATGGAACTAGAGGAAGGTGATGAGGAGGAAGATGATGTAGTAGCAGCACCTGCACAGGAAGAGAAAAACATAGGTTATAAACATTTACAAATTAAACAATAAAGATGTTTTCCCATTCAAGAACTAGCATTAGTATATACTGACTCCAGAAACTAATGCCTAGTAATTAAGAAAAAAAAAAAAAGCCTCCATTCCCTAGTTTTTGTGGGCAATACTCCCAAGAGTCAGCTTTGGCGATGCGTGAGACAGCACGGCACTACCCCCTGCAGCCCTGGTCCACTGGCCACCCAGACCAAAGGCCCAGCCAGAGGACGCCATGGCTCACTCCTGACCCGCAAACACAGTCAACTCTTCCCTTTCTTTCCTGTGGGAATCGGCACAAGCAGGGCTTTGTCCCAGCACCGAATCTGCACATACGCCCTGCTCTGGCAACCAAGAAGCGACTGCAGTGTGATGGTTGTAGACATAAAATCTCACTACACGTGGCGTTTCAGTCTTACTTCTTATCCTCAGTGAACTCTTAAATATGCAGATAAACAAGATGTGGAGAAAATAATCCTTTTAATGCTGCTAGAAGCAGGCCCACTAGAACTTTCTCTACAGCAACAGGTAAATCAGCTTCAGGGAAATGAGAGATTTAATTGATGGTCTCCCTTAAAAACTTGTAAAATAAATCACTTATCTTAAGGGGAAAGCACTAACTAGATACACAGACAATACTATAGTAAATTATTGTGTAACTTAAAGAAAACGTATGTTATTAATAATCTTAGATACTTTGTTCACTGCTCAGAAGTTTATTTTTCTGTATAAAGTAGTTCTGCCTAAATAGAATTAAAAGGATTGCATGCCTTTTTAATGTTTTTCCCCTTACATAGTTAATGGATATGTGAACACTACCTTCTAAAGCTCATAATTGTATACAGAGATTTTTAAAACAAACAAACCAACCCCCACTCCTAATGGCACACATCTCTAAAAATTATCCAGTTCTTAACACTTTAATAACATGACATGCAATTTAGCCCTCTAAAAGTGGAATTTAGTTCCCAGCACTTACTTTCCCGCTCTTTTTTCTTTAAGCGCTTTCTTCTTCGGTCAATGGAAGCCACCTCAGATTTCAAGGACAGGTAATGTTTCCTGATTTCCTGCAATTTTTCTTGGAGAACTGTTATGCGCTCGGCGCTAGTCAAATTTTCCAAGTCAGCTGCAAGTTAAACAATCTCTGTTAATTATTGTATTGCAGCATTTCCCAAAAATTTTGAATTACAGTGAAGTGGGAAGTACTCAAATCTTAGTGATGTGCTGTGAGGTAGCAAACAGCAAAGCCAAGAAACACAGCAACAGCAGCTGCTGTTTATTATCACAAACTTTGTTCATTTTTATTATTTTTTAAAAGATACCACCATAGATACACTTTTTTTTTTTCGGTCCTGGTTTCAGCCAGGAAAGAGTTCATTTTCTTTCTAGTGATTGCTGAGACAGGAATGTCAACAATGCATATTGTTTTAGTTGTCACTAGGCTATGTTTATACTTCTCAAGGACTCTTCTCAGCTTCCCCTAGAGGCTGAGAAGGAATGTAGACAGAACAAGGGCATGGCCAGAGGAATATTCCAAACCATGGGCACTATGCTCAGTGTATGACCAGGGGTTCGATGGGGCAGGGGGTGTGAAGCACAACAGCATTCTGGGACTGCGCTAATTCACTGGAAAGGGACAGTGACCTGTGTCATTATTATTATTACTGCTATTTTCTATTTCTGTTATTGTTCTTTTAAACTGTCTTTATCTCGATCCGTGAGCTTTTCTTCTCCCTTTCCCTTCTTTTTCCCCTCTTCTCCCTACCCCCTTCTTAGGAGAGGGACGAAAGGGGGTGCTGAGTGAGCAACCTCACAGTCCTATTTGCCAGCTGGGGTTAAAGCACAACAGTGGGAGAGGAAGAAAATGCATGCATTCCCCTCCCTATAGGAAGGAAACGTTAAAATAAAATAAAGACAACTGATGAAAACACAGGGGCCAAAACTAGCTTTGAGCCTGTTGTTTTGAGTCCTCACTAGAGCTCAGTTTGGCCTAATACACGAGGAAGGTCAGCCTTGCCGGGCTCGACTCGGTTCTTACAAAACAAGCAGGTTACAACAGGAATCTGAATAGCTGTGGGGTGGTTCTAATTGAGCCCATAGCACATGGGCCATAAGGTCTAACTACACAGGGCCTTCTCAGTGGCATCCCACATGGGAATGTCTACGGACACGGGGCCAGCACAGGAGCTGCCCCTCTGGCTGTTTCCAGCTGAGAGCTCTCCACAGCAGGGCACACAGCGGTGGGGGGGTGCACAGGAGGAACTCTCTCAGGTCAGTCCCTTTCAGCCACAGGTGAACCACACTGGAGACATTCCATTCAAAGACATTTAAGAATCATTTAAACTAGCGTGGGGTACAGAATGCTCTTCATCAACCTATAATGAAGGTAGCACCAAAGGACCAAAAGCCACAACTCTATTAGGCTGCGGGAAGATAAGGAAAGCTCAGAGACATTGCAAGTGTCTTAGACCTCTGCAACAGCAGAAATGTGTTAAATAGCGCTCCAAAATTAACACGTGCAAGGTAGCCAAGGTAGAAAGAAAGGAAGGAGCAAAACTTCTTTAGGTGTGTTGCACAGGAAATCTGCCCAATGAATCTCAGCAGGCCAGTAAGTGATGATAAAGACCTACTGCATTACACAGTCCTGAAGATCAGTAGGATGTAACTTGACTGCGAAGTACTACGAGAAAAAATACTTTTAAAGTAGAGTAACACTAAGACTCAGGGCTGGAGAGAAAAAAAAATGCAGGGTCAGGTTCTCTCACCAAAGAAACAGCTGGCTAAGTAGAGAATTCCCTGGGTACAAAAGAATGCTGCTGGCAAAAAAAAAATAAAATAATTCAGCAGCTGTGCCTGCAGAGTGTGCTGTGCCAGCTCGTTGCTGCTCCCGCTTTACACAAGAACAGCTGCCGTCACACAGCCTGCGACACAGCACAGAAAAGCGTGAAGCACAATGCTCTGAGAACTTCAGAAACTTGACATACACTAGGGTCATCTGTGAATACTGAATGAGATACTGTGGATTATTTAATAAAGTAATTTAAATCTGTCACACACCCCAGTTTCAATTTGACCTTTAAAAGCAAAAAGAAAGCAACTGATGCAATGCTACACAACCACGTTCGGGTACTAAGGACAACAGTGTATTGCTGACTAGACAATTAAATACCCAGACACTGTAAGAGAGAGGGTTAAAAATAGCAAGTTTTTGTTTTTAAAGAATTATTTTCCATTGTTTGCTTATTGTTTTACTAAGGAAGAAGGTTTCAATCACCTAATATTTTATCCTACTTCTCTTTTCTCCCCACTGCAAATGATGTTGCAATAGCATACACACAAAGAGAGGCAATTAAGAAGTTGCATTAATATCAAGGCATTAATAAGCCACTGAACTGTTTTTCACATAGGCAAATGCATGATCCTTTCAAGACCACTCACCCCTAGCTATACATCTACCCGTAGCCGACTGACACAAACACACTGAAAGTTTGCGTTACTAGAAATAATAAACATGTCTTGGTTCACTATGGCAAAATCGAAGGGGAAAAAGTTACAAATCAATCATGTAAGTGTCTGAACAGTAACTAGAGAATGATGAGTTAAAACAGCAAGAAAGTATCAACACAAGAAGCACATATCATGGATAACATTCACGCCAGAATGATAGGTCTGCACAGGATGGCAAGAACAGCAAGTCAGTGAGGGAGCCATAACTAAAAACAGTATTGGAATAGTGTAATATAGGCAGTTTCCTGCACTGCTATTGCAAAAAAAAGAAATTTTTTTTTTTTTTTAAATCAGGATTTATCACAAAATTAAGCAAACTGAGGATGGAATAATTTTAGGGGAAAAGACCAAAATGCACAAAATTCAAAACGTCTTCTTACACTATACCGCAATACCACACCAGGTGTGTTTCAGAAAATACTTACACATTTGAAAACTCCATTTGTAAACTTTGGGCAAACGATTATTCTGTTCTTTGAGATCAGACTCCTTCTCTCCATTTTTCCCACATTTTCCTGGAGACTGTGTTCTTGCAGGTGATTTGGTTTGGTGAGATTTCATGCCAGTAGAAACCGATTTTGCAGACTGAGACTTGGACATGCTTTCACCAGCAGATAGTTCCTCACTGTCACTGCTGTTTGCTGAAGAAACAAGATGACATATCGTTGCAAAATAAAGCAACCTTCCTGCCCTAACCGAAGCTTATAAGAAGCTACCCCTGTGCTGATTTTCTTGTAACAGGAGTTTATTTGACCAAAATCCTTTTACTCTAATATGATTTATATCATCTATCCTGGTATAGAAGCTTGGCAAACAGCTCTTTGCAACACTATTGCCTAAAGACAGGGCCACAAAACAGGTGTATCTATAGGGGCTTCTCTAATTCTGGCATGCTGTGAAAAGGAAACCTTGCACTGGAAAAACTATCCAGTTAGTTGCCGTGCAGGTAGATTCATGGCTATTTTGTGGGCCTACGGGAACCAAAAGAGCTAGAGGACAGGTAACAGTCCCAGACGGTGGCTCCACAACCCATCCTGAATACTGATACTGCAGAAAGTGTGTGTGCAAGAACATAAGGGGGTGAGTAAGGGACACACATCTTGTAAGGAGTATTCACTTCTTGAATACAACACAACTGCTCAAGGACCCTATAGGGAAGGTGCACTCTACTCTCTGAATAGTTCAAGACACTTGTTGTACACTTGTTACCTATGTTAGAAAATAAAGCAAAGAGGCAGTCCACGTGTCAATGTAGGTGCAAGAATTATCTGTGGTTTTCTGCTTATGGGGTTATATTTTTTCTAAAACAGTAAGCAAGACTGATTGTTATGTTCTACCGCCTGTTTATCTTTTTAATATTCATTTCTAATACAGCATTTAATACTCTGTCCTGTTTTAGAGGTACTAGTTACAGATAAGCTTTTCACTAGGACATATGTAGCAGAAATGAGAGTAAACAATTGGCCCTTCTCTTAGCCTTATGTCACCTTTATTTATTTCAGGCTTTCTGTGCTAAAATAACTAGCAATAATCCGAATTTGTGTGACATCATCTACAAAAATCCTCAGGCATGACGGTCGAATTCATTTATTGCAGAAAAATATCTTCACCTGACCCAAATGAGAAGAACTTCACCTCATAGTGAAATAAATTTAACTATAAAGCAATAGGGTGAACTGAATGCAGTTTTCTGATCAAACCACCCAAAAGAAAGTAATATAGTATCTGTCTAAAAGACATGATTTATGAGTGATGACTGAAAGGATGAAGCTTGTTTAGCATTACAAAAATAAAACTGGGGTGGAAGCAGGGGCAAGAAATTATAATTCAACAGAAGTCCCCTGGAATAAAATGCCTAGGGAAGCTGCAAGATCTCCATCATTAGAGTTGTTTTTAAAAACATGGTCAATTAATATTTATCAAGGGAAACTTATGCCTGAGTTGCACCTGCCATAGGTGTTGACAAAATGAACCCTGGAAGTCTTTTTGGTTCTGGTCTTTATGGTCTGGTGACCTACACCCAAGAAACCGAACACCAAGGCACGCAGGGTATGAAAGAACTCAGCTGGCTGCAGAGTGGCCGTTTGCTGCCTTAATTCAAAGGCAAGAGTTGAAGCTGCTACAAAAGCTGTTTTAACTGGTATACCTGAATTTTGAAAAAAGCATTTTTTGCTCACAACTGACTCCACATTTTATCTACTTATTGCCCTTATTACATACAGCAGTGCCTGAAGTCTAACTAAAAGAGCACATACACACCAAGGACTGTTCATGGTACAAAAAACAATTCCAGCTTTGAAGTGCCTTGCAGCCTGACAAAGAGAGATGAGAGAGAGGGACAGGTTGAGAAAAAGGGATATATTCACCAAATCAAAGGGAACAATGGAAAGTCTAAAAATGGTGTTCTGAAAATTCAGTTTGTTTTTGTTACTTTAATTCCTGGGGCGAGGGAAGGAATAAGGATTATGTTAGAAGGAGATTAGTGAAATGGAATGAAAAAGGATAAGAAAATGTGAAGAGGAGATCAATGAACACGAAGGATGGGTGGGGTGAAAGCAAATACCAGACCACAAAGTACAGACTTTTACTAAAAGCCGTTAAAATGAAGAAAAGGGGATGTGGGGGGAGGAAGAGAGGAAAAAATGCATAGGATACGCTTTCCATCCTTGCTTTAACTGTGTTTTTTACAGCTATCCTCCTGGCTTCACTCTCCAGCTGACTGTTCCCTGGTATTTTTATTAACAGTGAGATGAGGCAGTAATTGATCTTGCTGTCTCCTGAACATGTGTGCATAAGTCTCTCTAATACACTTCTGCTGTTATTAAGCTTCTCTTCCCCAGTACTGTGGCTTCTATTCTAATTAGCTTCTACAACTACAAAAAAGCTGCAGAAGCTGCAGCATTTACTGAAGATGTAATAGATGATACAGGAAGAAAATAAAGCATATATTGTTCTGGAATTATTCTCGTATTTGCTACTGGAAGATATATTAACCTCTAAAAACTCATCTTGCAGAAAATACAAAGAATAATTTCATCCAGGTCCCCTCTAAAACATGCAGCTATCATGCCCAATTCTACCAAGTGTAAAATACTTGGTCTTCTTAGTCTTCCTGAGCTACGCAATATTAAAGACCTCTTAGAAATAGGCCCAGAAATAACACAAGCCATTCAGAAACACTTCGGCATTCAGCAAGAGTAGTTTCTTCATTTAAACAGTATTAAGAATTCCCTGATGAGAACATTTTGTTCTAATACATTTTTTATTTCCAGATTTCATCTCCTACAATCATTCAAATAAATGACACAGTACTTTCACACATTTCATTTCACACTGAGCTTCTGTACTTACTTTTACTCTTCTTCTTGTTGTTCACAGATGTTTTGTGGCTTCTTTTCTGCTTTTTTGAGGAGC
>VXAK01001006.1:19553-61018 GCA_013399435.1 Arenaria interpres
GGGGGTGTCGTCGGGCAGAAAAAGGAAAGAAATAGAAATTAAGTATTTGCACTTCTGTGTGTTTTTCTCAAAGTCTCAAAGAAACCCACTTCAGAGCTTAAGATTGTAGACAACAATGCAACTGATCCTGCCTGTTCTTAGCAGGGCTCAGCCTTCCACTTACATTGACAAGAGAAGATGAAGGAGGATGGAAGGCAGACAAAGTTTGTTTGTTAGAGTGCACATGTAAGATGACTGCAAGTAACTTTCCTATAAGCAACACCAGAATTTTGCTTGAACCACAAGGACTTTTACGTTTTTGATACTGTAAATTAAATAAGGATGCATTTATTTGAAAAACTTATCAAGAACTACAGGAACTGGTAAGTGTTCAAAAAAAGCCTGTTGCACTTGGAAGCTGTGAGAAAAAACTGAAACAAACACTTGTGATCGGTAATTACATTAATTGAAAGTATTAAAAAAATCTTAGTATTAAAAAACAAGCAACGGAAAAAGAAGGCAAAGAAAAAAAGGAAAAAGTCTACTGGTATTTGTGACTACAAGGGGAAAAAGTGGAAAAGGATAAAAGAATTCTAGTACACCTGTTAAAAGAGCAAATTTTAGGAGCTGTTCAGATGTTGTTCCACAACCACCTAACTTATAGATTAAAAATTACTCCTGTAACAAAACCATTTAAATTAATAAACCCAATTTTCTACAACAGGCAGCATGCTGACAAAATCAGAGAGGAAGCTGAAGTCTAATGCATGTAGGTAGAAGTAATACTGTGCAAGTTTGTAGAACTTTCTTCATGTGGTAATGATTTCCTTTTATATAAAAAGGCAAACCAATTAAGTTCTAAAACTACACATCTGTAATAAACAAAGCAATATAGGCATATTTACTGAGGGCTACATATTCACCTATTCCAAACTCTCACCTTTGTTGCAGGAAACACATTTTCTTGCATTCTTTCAAAAGAACAATTCAACCAGAATGATGAAAGTAAATACCCTTAAGGGCATTTTGAGAAAATTCAGTTAATTGAAATCTGTTGAGATGAAGAAATCACTTCTGTCATCTCAAAATTATATTCAGACATGGTTTGGTTTTTGGTTTTTTTGGTTTTTTTTTTCTTTTGTACTAATGATTTTTAGGCACTTTAACACAGTGAAAGTAGGTGTACTTTGATGGAACTGTAGAAGAGCCAGAAAACCTGGATCCAGCCTTGTAAACAATTAAAAAGCAGGCAGCAGTACACTGACATCATGTGCACAAGTGTTGGCAGTGTTTATGATACCCTGTTCTCTAGTGGTCTCATGATAGGAACTTCAATCCACAAAAATCACATCTGAAAGTGAAACATAGCTAATAAGGTGAATATTTGTTATTAGCTTGACTTGTTTTTTTAAAAAATATTAATTTCACAAGATGCAAGTTTGAAATAGTTGCCTAAGCATGCAATAATTGGCCCTTTCTTCCCCTAAATAAACAGCTTGCAGAGAATCAAAATTTCAGGTAAGAAACAGTATCTTGTACTTGTAAGCAAGATACTCAAAATGTATCTGTCTTGCTCCAATAAGTATTCCTCATACAATGTATTACAGTTTGCTCTGGGCTTTTCTTGGCAAGTCCAGTATAAACTTAATTCTTATATACTTAATTGCTCATTGAAACAATCACAATTGCTAATGAAAGGCCAAGAACCTCCCTGGCAGATTATATTCACTATGTTATTCACCAGATGAGTATGCCATTTCCACACATTCGAAGCAGACAGCAGGCTACTACTTCCTCCTACAACTAACTTTCCAGCACTGTAACCATAACAGAATGAAAATACATCAGTAATGCTAAAATGAGAGCTGGTTAGATTGAAGACAGCTCTATTTACCCTTTCCTTTACCTTTTTCAGTATGCTCTGGCTCTGGTTGGTTACTACTACTGGAGCTGACGCTGGCATCAAAACCTGTTGGGGAAATATTTCCCTCAGACTGGAGGTCTTGCAGCTCCCCTGCAACACTATCCACCTCTATTGTGCTATCTGTTTCACTTTTAATGCTTCGTATTTCTTCTTGATTTGGTGGCAAGGTCTCAGAGACAGTGACACTGGACTGATGTCTACTGGACTCCGTTACGGTTACGGATGAAGGTGATTCAGGAGTCGTAGGAGGAGTATTTAGCACTGAATTACTGCCACTGCTTGGAAATTCAACTTTCTTTTCACCCACTTCAGTTGGTTTCTCCTCAACAGGTTTAATGTCCACATTAGCTGGCAAAGATTTTTCAAGTTCTGAGCTAGGCAAAGAAATGTCGTCTTCTGCAAGAGTCTGAAGCTGCTCCTCTGCTGCAGCATCCTCAGGAGCAGCGTGTGGAGGGGAGGCAGCAGCTTCCGTGTCAGAGTCCGAGAAGAGTTCCTTCAGCGTTTTCTTCGGCCACTGTCCCTGAATACTTGACCAGACATCTTTTCGATCCTTCGCTCTGGTGTTCTGAAGTCTTTCATCAGAGTTATTCAGAAGCTTTATTCTTTTCTCTCCCACTTCAGAAAATCCTGAGTAGAAAGTACTTGTCCGTAAAGACTTCCTTTTCTCCTCTAGTCCATTGTACTTTTTAGTTGGAGTGATTTTCAGTTTAGATTTGTCTTCCTCATCATCATCTGAGGAGCTGTTACTGCTGTTTTCTAAACTAAGGGACTCTTTGTTTTTTGACTTCTCATCCTTTCTATTAGGTGACACAGTCTTTAGAGATTCCTCTGCAACACAGTATCTTCGCTTACCACGTTTTGGCGGTGGTTTTGCTGTTTTATCCACTACCTCCTTCTTCACATCCTTTCTCTTCTTTGTGGCTTCATCTTCTCTATCGGAGTCAGTATCTTCAGATAACTCTTCCATCTCTTTTCGCAATCTTTCAGGAGACTTGGATCCCGACTTGGGCACTACTACATCTGTCAGAGCTTTAGTTTCTTCTGGGAGGGATGAACTGCTCTGTTCTTCTTTTAGACCAAGTTCGTTTTTATCTTGGCTTACAGCATCATGTTGAGATTCCTCTTTGCCATCAGCATGTACATTCGGGGCACTTTGGTCATCTTCCTGCTCACTATCATCAGAACTTTCAGAAGCTAATTAAAAAGAAATACAAAAGAACAAAACAAAACAAGAAAAGTTTGTCTTGATTCTGGTTACAAAGAATTCTTAAACAACTAAAGAAAACTGTACAGATATGAACACATGCTACAGGGATCTCCAGCAGTATGTATTTAAAGTGGTACTCCTGAAGACTTCAAAAATTTTTTCCTCTTCTATTAGAAGGTATAATGGCTAAATCAGGAACTACAAAAATCTTTTTTCACAGTACATCTCCAGGGACTTCTGAAGACGGGGAGAAAGCATAGAATGCATCAATATATAAAATAGAAACTTCTGCATAATTAAGCAAAACAGAAATTGAGAGATGGGCTTAATATAAAAACTCTTAAACATTTCTTATAGGTTAATACCTATAATTCCTATAATACTACCATTATCCACTCTTTTTCCAAAACCCAGAACAGAGAGTATTTTCCCTGGAGAATCCACATTCTGAAAGGACAGAACAACAAAGACACTGGATAATCTCTAACAAACCAACCTGATAACCAGCCTGAAAAAAGAAGTGAAAGCAGTAAGGAAAGGCACTTGGAGAAATATATGAACTATAAGAGTCTAGGAGAACAGTAAGAAAATTCAGGGTCAGGAATAAAGAAACTGAGAAAAGAAGAACAGACATAATGGAGAAGGAAGGAACAACAAGCCCATTCAATGGGAAAAGATATGGATACAAGGAGAAGCAATGAGAATTGGCTCAAACATATGGGTAACTCCTCGATTTGTAACTCATCCAGTTTGGTTGGCATAGTTAGTTTAACTCTTCTTATCCTACTTCCCCTCTGATTCTCAGTTCCTCACTACAACTCACCACCTCTTTAAAGAAGATAATGTAACCAATGCCAGAGAAAAGCAATACTGTCAATGAAATTCACTGAAATGATCAAAGTTGAATGAAGTTTTTTAAAAAAGGTTTACTGAAATATGATGAACTTAGAGAAGAGCACACTAGCAGACAGAAAAGGTGTATAGAACAAAATACCTTAAGAAATGTTGCCTCAGGTGTTTTGCTTGGTTTATTTAAGATAGGCAGGATCTTAAATTCTACTCTTAAGACTCAATTGGAAAACAAGTTTTATACAACCCTTTCAGTGTTGTTTACTTCTTTGTAATTTAACATTTATGGTAGACATTTTGGCGTAAAGTTCCAAGAACTCTGTCATTTAAAATGGACCTCTAACACTTGCCTTTCTCATACTGTAGAGGACCAAAACTACATTACTATAATTGGCATAAAAATTTCCCCTTTGAAATAAAAGCCAAGAACACCACATTAAAAAAAAAAAAAAAAAAAACTAAAAATCAGGTCCATCAAGTCTTCCTCTCAACTTATTTACTTTGCTGTGCCCTTCAAAGCAAAGTTGAATACAATAGCATTAATCATTGCAGTTTAGGAAAAAAGACCTGTAAAAGTTTTGAGCAAGCAGCTCTAAAACTGGAGGAAAAAGAAAGAGTAAAACATTAGAGCCTTTCATACTTAAAAACAAAAACTCACAAGTACCAGAAAAAAAAGTTAATCCCCAGCATGAATCTAGATGGACTTAAATGATAAAAGGACTGCATACAATTAAAAGCATTTCTGGAAATTAATTACATAATATGGAAAACATTTAGCTGTCCAAAATATTAGAGGGTGTATCTCAAATTGTGCTTTTGTAATCAAAAGTTAATTACAGATTAATTATACAGCACTAATAGTAATGTCATTATCATCACCACTAATTGCTTTTTTGTTTCTCATTTCCTAAGGAAATGAAGCTTAATAGATTACATTGACTGTTATTCTACCTACAAATTTGGAACCCAGTGGCCAATGTCATCCGAGTTTGAAGAAGTGTTAAAGATGATTAAATTCGTACAATTTTCACAACAATTGGTGGTTGCCCAAACTACCTATACCATAGACGATTTGCTTTTCTGAGGGCACCCACTAATCTAAGCATGAAGATAAGCATCTAGTTATTATAAAGCTCCTGTAAATGTGTGATAAGGGGAAAACAATATTAAGAACAGCCATGCTGATAGAAAACCTAGATTTATTATTTCTGTTTTTCAAGGCCAAAAAAAAAAAAAAAAAGGCAAAACCACAAACCGTCATGGGTCCTATAAGTTACATAAATCAAAAATTAAAAGTTCAGAAATAACATAGGAAGCAAAAATGCTTTGCTGTCTATCAAACAACAAAAAAAAGATGGCAAAACAAAGGATGTCATTCTTCAGACTGTTAACATACACAGAATTCACTGCGAATAATGCTTTTTTTCAAGGATGATTTTTGAAGACTATGTTATAACTAGCCAGACTCACTGAAGTGTACAGTTCTATCAGTGGTTCTACGTTGTCATTTACCACTGTTTAAAGGCCATTGACAGAATTGGAAAAAGTTAAAGTACAATACCTTGTAGCCCATTAATGATAGAAGTAATTTCTATTGATTTAACTGGAGCTTGTTCAGTATTTTTGGCTTCAGTGCTGTCAAGTTTGGACCCAGTCTCTGGTGATGTGCTGGTGTGAAATGGTGGTTTTGACAAGCGTCGCAATTTACAGTTTTTAGGAGAATACTTCTCTTCCTTCTCTTTGTCAGTTTTATTCTGTGAAAGAAAAGATTAAAAATTCTTCTTATTTGAGCATACAACTTAACATAGATTACAATTTAGCAATGCTTACAGTTATCTTAAACATTCAACATGTAAAGGAGAGCTTTCCCCTTTGTTTAAAAGATTACCAATTCTTTGCTACAGTCCATGCCAAGACGTTTATATCGAAGACAGGAACTCTGTCAGCAGTAAAACAAATGGCAAAGCAAACACAGCCGGTGCTCAGGAGCAGTGGCACCGTCTGCAGGACGGCAGGTGCAGCAGTGGCAGCGCAGGGCTTGGATACCCTGCGCCGTGGAAACAAGCAGGGAGCTCTAGAACAGCAATCAGGTTCCAGAGGTGCCATGGTGCTGGGGGAGCACTGACATCTGTGGCAGAAAGAAAAGCTTCCCTGCATCCCACTGCCAAAGGAATATATTATAACCTAAGCCTAAATACCAGTTTTAAAAGAATGAATTTTGAATGAAATGCTATGAAATGACAGTCACATACATACGGACCAGTCATAGATTTGCTCTCCAGAATCAGCAGAGGGTGCTCCCAAATTTCATCCCCCCCAAGTTGCTTGCACCACTGAGGACAAAATGGAGCCCTCTCATTTGTTTTCTATAAATGCATACATAAATTACATTAAAAAAACCCACAGAAAAGATGGAAAGAGAAGGTTCCCCTCCTCACGCTGAAATGAAAAAACAAAACCTTGATGAAAAAAGTTTTAGTTCTTAAAAGGCTAGGAAGTGACTTTCACTGGCAAGCATTTGTAGGCCAATCAAAAGGTTGCAGGGGAAGGTACTTAAAAATATGTTAAACCAAAGTTGGGGGAACAAGGGAGAAAAAGGGAGACAAACTACCTTTATTTTCTTTCGATGCTTAATTTTTGGTACATTTTTATCAGCTGGTCTTACTATCTTGTCTGCCTTTATCCATTCATCATACCTAAAAAAAAAAAAAAAAAAAAGTACACATTTATGGGTTTAGGCAGATAATCATGACATCATAAGAGAAATTAATGGAGGAAAAAGAAAATTATTAGCCATACAAAACTGAATTGGAATTCAAATAAAGTCATTTGTGTACTTTTCAGTATGTGAAGTTTCAGCTATAGTTCAATTCTTCATATGCTGAGACACAGAGGATAAAGTTTTTTTTTTACACTGATGAGTAAGAGTGAAAGCTGGTAATTTTCTGATCTGCACTGACCAGCAGGAAATCCACATGTACAGGTAAAACAAACTACCAGAATGATAATTTGGTATGTATCTCCAAGAGGTATATTTCATATATATACACTGTAAAACCTTAACAATAAAATAAATTCTCACAGCTACGTACGATGTGACCAGTTAACAAAAATAAAATCAATCAAGCCCAAGTGTCTGCAAAGTCTGAATTACTAACTTAACACAAACACTTTTCAACTTCTTGTCAGTTAAAAGTTTCCATTTTATATCAGAATGATACTAGACAAAACCATACTAAATAGCACCAAGATATTAACAGATGTCTTATTATCGAAGACTAGACCTGTTAAATACAAACCCAAGACAAGAGAAGTACATTCTTAGTAAGAATATACTGTAACTATGGTATTGTACTTGCCAGTTTCATTGTGCATTTAAAAAACACCCTCAAGAATCAATCTAAACAATATTTTTTCCTCCCAATAATCTGCTGTTCAGCTGTGAATTCAAGAACCGTTTGAATGAGAAATAAGTCAGTTAAAAATTAGTATGTATTAACTTTTGCCTCAATGTACAGCCACAAAAAAATCTGATCTCCCCAGGTAAACAGGAAAACAGAAGGGAGAAAGCCAACTTAATAATAAAAAACCCCAAAACAACAAAAAACCAACAAAACCCCCCAGACCATACACACCCAGAGAGCTAGTACAAGATAGAGCCAAGCACAATGCACTCATGATCATGCTGGTTTTCCAGCTGGGCTTACTTGACTATCATTTTGATATATGCAACGATGGCTGATACAGTCCCAATTCAGCTTCTTTACTGCCAGCTGTATCTACAATATTGACATATAAATTAAATGGGATTAGAGAAAAATATGCAAGCTTCTAACTTGCCTTCTTGTATACTCTAAGATCTATGCAAGAGATTCCAGAAGCTAAATACTGTATTTTATTAACTTAAATTTCACATCACAATACAGTGAAAAATGAAGTAGCAGTAGTATCTAAAGATAGTTTTCCAAAACAATTTCTTGCTGTTTTTTCCCCTCCACATGACAATAATTGACAGCAGACCGTCCAGATTACAACATACAAAGATTACCTACTCTGCTACAGATGCTGCTGTAATTATACTATTACCAGGTGACATGTAGGTGAACAGGCTCACATGCGTCTCCAAAACCAAAGTACAACTCTGCAGAGGCTTCCACTGTGGAAAAATCCCAGAGTCTGTGAGACTGTGGGAAATCATATTTGAAGTAAACTTCCTTCAAGTCAAAGACATGCTTTCCAAAAGGAATACCCCTAAGTAGACTGCCAAATGGACTGTGCAAACCACGTATTTCATTAGGTCTAAATGCATACAGGAAAATAGCACCAGGACTGGACAAATACGTGGTGAAAATCAACTATTTTGACAGTGTGCTTTCTGCATCAACCATGTTGCTACAACATAGAATTTGTATTCACTTATTTTATGCATTTACAGTAAGAAAACAATCTTCCCCTTATGCAAAGTCTGTGCACTGCACATACTGTCCGTGAGCCAAGGTAATTGCAGTGCCTGTTGCAGCGACAGCTGACAGACACAGGGGCACACTGAAACGAAGGAGAGAGGACGTGCAGAATCTTAAGGAGTACCTGTAGATACCACAGGGTTTTAAATGTTACGCATCAGAAGCAGTGGTCACAACTCCTCATCTCAAGGAGCAGCAGTGGGAAACCTGTGTGTGACAGTCACAGTTCCTGGCTGGAGCAAATCCCACTCTACTCCTAACTGTACCCAGAACAGCAGACAGAGCCTGCAAGGAGGCCCAGCATCACAGAAATCCTGAATCTTCTCCAGGGAATCAGATGCTCACACTTCACACTTTTGCATAGTACAGCTCCTTTCACTACTCACACATCAGATGCGTATGGTTTGCCTAAACCTGTGACCACTGGACCCCAGGCTGAAACAGATCCTGCAAAAGGGGCAAATCCCAAGCCGCAGTTGACAGCCTGACCCTAAATTAAATTCTCCTCTACCATGTGACAGAGAAGTGCCCTGAAAGCTGAACAACTCACGAGATGCCAAGCTGCATCTCAACACTGCGTGTGACTCAGACTAGAGACTCTCTTCATAAAACTGCACCTTAGTAAAAAATAGGAAAACTTACTTAATCACTAATTTTGCTTTAGAGAACCTGTTTACAAAACAAAAAAAAACCAAAAAACATTATGAAAGAAGTTCTTCAGCTCTCATTAAAAGAAGTATGTGCTTCCAGAAGGCCTGATTTGTTTTACTGCAGCGCCGTCTTCCACACTTGCTTACCTCAACTCCCTAAAGAAAGCAGCTGGGTGTGGAGAAGGAGGAGGTAAGACGGGGAGGTGTTCCTAGATGAGCTTGCACAGACTTGTTTGGGAACCGAGAGATTTAGTAAGAAGCTATTACTTACCTATTTTTTAAATAAGGTTTCCTATGAAAACCTATAATGCCTTCAGTAGTAGCATCCCCTTTGCTTTACCAAAAAGAAGACAAAGGTGAGCCAGTAAGGAGACAAGCTTTTTTGCCTTACTGGTTAAAATGAATGCCTGCCAGAAAGGTGGGTTTGAATGGGAAGGAAGGAATAAAGGAAAAAAGGAAGAATGAAATGAATAGTTATAAAGTAGAAGAAAATAACTGGCACTTTGCATGAGAGCATGTACTGATCCTATTACATCCATATGTACTGATTGCAAGCTAAAATAAACCACAACTTATTCTCAGAGATTGCATATTTGATCTTCCACAAAAGTACTAAAGGGGAAGCAAGGAAGAAAGTATACTTTTCCAGTCTCTAGATTTAGACTAGCAAAGGCACCACTTTCTCAGGAAGACGAGTGACCTCAAGGAACTAGCAAGCTTTGGCAAATTCACTGAAAAGCTCCAGTACACTGCCTGTATCTGCTATCAAAGAAGAATCAACTGTTTTCTTTTGCCGTGATCAAAGAAAGGAGGAGATTTAGTCTTACAACCAAATACTGGAATATTAGATAAGGACTCTAAATTTTTTTTTTTTATTTTTTGTTTTAATAATTTTCCCCCCCATGCCATGCACTGCTCTCAAGAACCTGACATTTGGCTACACATTCCTTTAATTTCAGTGGGTGACTGTTAAGTACAAGATCTGTATATTGTTAACGCTTCAACAAACAGAGAAATTAGCACTTCCACATTCACATTTCTGAAGAAAGCAATGTGGAAAATAGTAGGTCTTAGTTTTAAATACTTGAAACATTCAAGAATAACATGTCTTGTGATATTGTACCATATGACACACAGTTAAAGCAACCTAAACTCTTTTTGAATATGGACCCTCTGTCTTTAATTACTGGGAACATACTGTAGAAGAAATTCACCTTAAACACTTACAGAATGAACTTTGCTTTGCACTGGCAGATGAAAATTAAAATTATGACAGAAGGAGCTAGCACTGTAGCTCCCAGGGAAGTTGTAGTTTAACATAAAGCATACATAATTCAGAACATGACTGTTGTAAGAAATATATTTTCTCTCATAAGCTTTTTCTGGTTAACATGGAGTAATATAAACAGTTCTCTCTAACAGAGTACAGATTTTTACCATTCCCTTTCGCTACAAGTCAGGCTTCACTGGACAGTACAATTTTTTACCTTCATCAGAGACACATAACATCTGAATCTCGGGAGCTAACAATAAGATCCTATAGAATAAAGTAGTGCAGCTGTACAATGCTGTTAAGAATCATAGAATGATTTGCGTTGGAAGGGACCTTGAAAATCATCGAGTTCCAACCCCCCTGCCATGGGCAGGGACACCTTTCTGACTAGACGCTTGACTAGGTTGCTCAAAGCCCCATCCAGCCTGAGCTTGAATGATTTGATTTCTGTATTTTCTATTTACTATTAAAAAAAAAAAAAAGTTCCACAGTGGTTAGTGTCACCAGTTCCAGACTGTTTAAGAACTTAACAAAGATGAATACCAAGTTTACTAAATTCCATTCCAAGTACCCAAACCACATGCGCACGCACACACACACAACACTATTATTCTGAATCCCAGATTGATAATGAAGTTACCTTGCGATAAGAAACATTAGTAGTTATTTAGGATTCCTGCTCAGACTTACAGGTTTAAAGAACAGGCCATTAAATGGAATATTGACCAAAAGGGGAAATAGGAAAGTCAACTTTAAGGGGTAGCAGAATGATAGAATTAAAAAAATCCTGGATGATTAGGAAATCCTAGTTCAGTACATCCCATGACCTGATGTTACAGTACTTGTCCCTGCTAAACAATAAAAGTAAGCTACAATGAACAGGGAGAGGAGGGAATTGCTACCTATCCAAGTAAAGCAGTTATTTTTCCAGGTTGCAACTGACTAGAAGCCAAATCAAGTTATCACATCATACAAGACTTGTCTCACAATACTAAAGTATCAAAGCATTTAGATTGCTGCCTTAAGCTCAGGCTTAGCCGCTCTTACTGTCAAATCCAAAAATGTAAGTAATTTTACTTGAATTAAAAAGATTTGCTGCATTTAGCAGAGTCCACAAGCAGTCCCATAACTAGATCTTGATCACTGGTATCTTTTACAGTGAATAATCCTACTCTTCCAGCCCCTTTCAGAGGGCTCTTTTGAAACACCAGGTGAGAATATAAACAGAAGTCTTGCTGCCAGAAAGACCAAATGACTCCCTTCACCTCTCAAATGAGTGCAAGTTTACTAAAAATGCTTTTCCTATAAAATATATCCTAGTCACAGGAAAAAATGCCTCTGATATCAGTCCATACATTTGTTTAAAACGCAGAATTCAAAAACCAGAATCTTGATTTCTCCTTTAAGAACCAGGGCGCTGGGATCTCCAAGGTGAAGGCTCAATTTCTCATTTTTCTCATTTCTTCAGATTTAAAGTGGTATTGCTTAGATAAAACTCTGATCATTTCACCTCATAGCATGTGCGATAGCATAACATTTACTCAAAAAGGAAAGTAACTTGTATGTTTACACATGAATTCCAAAACAAGAGTCAAAAAGCAAGAAACGTCTTGGGATTGTACACAGTAATTCTCAGCGAGTGGGATGCAAATTTCAGCAACTTAACCACCTCAACAAGTCTTCTCCAATAATGATCAAAATGTTAGTCGCATTCCAAATCCCACCTCGAGCAGGCTGCATCTCCCCTAGTATTTTGCCTTCATAGCCCACTATGCTTACAAATGTCTGAAGGTAGTTTACGTGAAAGATCATATTCCTATAGATCAATATATACGTAGAACAAAATTCTACAAAAGCTGGATATAAAACGCAGCAATATCAAGATGTTCCTCCTCAGCTGTGGCTTAGGTGGTCCTGGAAGTTACCAGGCCTAGATGCAAAGAGGGAGAGAAGTATCATGGTACTGTAACTGTGACCTTTGCTAGCCAATCTTGCTAGCACTGAATAAATGTGATTTGTCCTGCCCTCTTGGTCAGAGGTAGGATGGTAATCAAAGTCCAGATGACAGAAAAAGGTCACAAGAGCTTTTCCAGAAGAGGAAAAATAACTAAATAAAAAGTACAGCAGATTTGCCTCAGACTTTTTTTTTTAAAGATCTATACACAGTCATACAGTTTAAAGGAGGACAGCTGAGAACAATGAGCAGATACACTGAAACTGATGAAAGAAGCAGCAGAGTTGGTAACTGGCTTAAAAGCCACTCAGAAGCTTTAGTTTTCTCTACTGTTTTCAAAGTTGCTTCAAGCTTTGGCAAAACGTGGTCTGAAATGGTAAGAATATATTAATACTTCTATTAATGCTGTATTAAAGACAATAACAAGCATATATTCCTGCATATATTAAGAAAAGCATAAGAAACCTCTAGGCTAAGAAGAGTCTTGTTTGGAAGCTTGAGGCAGCCACGGGGGGAAAGCAGGGGTGGGGATGGGTGGAAATCGGATCTGAATGAAATGCAGTTATCTGCTGCATGCTAACTTGCCACTAAGAATCTTGTACTTTTCTTGTTAAATACCATACTGCTAATGTACTCTCTGCTTTGCTGAGAAGAGTGTGTATATAGACTCAGTTAAGTGCACTATTCAAATATTGCATGAGATAAAATTGGCTTAAGAGAGCCAGAGGAGGAATTTGTGAAAGAGCAAGCTATCACTTCTTGTATGGAGAGATCTAAAAATAAGATGGGGAATGAAGTAAGCCTTCTTTGAACAAGTCACATTAAGATGATTTTCTGAGTAACTAAAGTACTGCATTTATATAGTGTTAAAAATCTAATAGTTTCACACAGTACAATGACCTTCACAGAACACCAATACTGAAAGTTTAAGACTCCAGATGTCTATTCATTTAGTTTTTAAAATACACAAGTGTATTTTAGAAGTAATTCAAGAAGTAATCACTAACTAAAACTCAAGTTACCTCACGTTCCATCCACAGTAGTGCACCAAGTAAAGGACTTCTCCACCTTCGATGTCAGAATCTTTAATACTAGCTTCATACATTTTTTGATTTTTCCCTCTTCCATACCGCACTTGGACTTTCATGCCTGGTGGATAGCATTCAAACTCTTCTTCCTCATTGTTATTGTTGTCTTCTTCCTCCTCCTCCTCCTCTTCCTCCTCCTCTGCTTCTTCTTCATCTTCATCTTCTTCCTTATTCGTGTCATCTCTTGAAAGGTTTAAAAAATTGTAGAGTTAATATGAGATACTTCATAAGCTTTTCAGTTCCAAACCACATATATTGATAAATATTGTGGATGCATTAGAGACTGGGAAACAGCAGGCTCCAAATAGTGAAACTGCACTATGGCCGAGTAATAGCAGCAAAATAGAGGATACAGCAATACACACAAAATCCAGTGACTGTAAAGTGCAAAAATGACTTGACTAAAAGAAAAAAAAACAATCCATCAAAATCTGTATCAGCAGAAGTTGTTCAAACTCATCTTTATAAGATTCTTTCATGCAGTCCTTTTGTTTAAATATTGTTTTTCAAACTCATCCTTCTCAATGTAAGGTTCCCTAAATTCCATTTTCCAAACTACAAGTTTTACAATTGCTTCTTGAAACTCACTTCCCCAAAAGATCCTTGCTTTATTATAATAAACAATTTCTATCTCAACACCTTGAAGCGACTGCAACCAAAACCAGATTTTACGCAAAATAGACCAACCTTATGTGAGATTATTTATCAAATCAAGCAACCTGTGCTAATTCATGACCTTGTCACTCCTTGCCAATTATGCTAAAAGTCTTCTAAATATAAGTCAAACTTGCATTTAATTATTATATAAATACACAAGCAGGTGTCTGCTGTTTTCAAAAATAAGCTAATTTTGAATACATTTTTAGATATTTGGACAATTTTCAGAAGCACTCAGAATCCACAAATCTTGCTGGTCTCAGTCAATGGCAGCTATGGGCTCCTCAGTGTTCTGAAAACTATCTCCAACCAGCTTCAAGAGGCAGACTACATTTCAAAAGCTAATGGGGGAAAAATAGCTTTTAATCTTAAATACCTTTACAAAACAGTATTATTGCCCCTCACATCAATCTAATCCCACATCGTGCAATACAGAACGGATTAGGGCCGCTTACTAAATTCACAATAGCCACTAAAAATTTAAAAATCTGAGATGTGGGATGGATATGTTTGGATGTATTACAGAGTGGGTAAGAAAAGAGAAGTGCTGCTCCAAGCCTGATTCACACCAAAATAGAAGTTAGCCTCACAAACACAAAAGTCTGTATTAATAATCTAGATCTTTCCATGAAATTTTCAGTAGAAAATACTCAGATAAACGAAGCTACTTTCTCTCTGAGAAGGGATCAAACAGCATTTTAATTATTCAAATGTTTCTTTGTAGAAGTAAAACTGCAGTATTATTATCTAATTAGCTGGCAAAAGAGAATTCAGAACAATAAGCTAAAGTCAACTGTAGAGTAACCATGCTGATTTAATGAAAGTACTTCAGAAATGAATGTTGCCACATATATATATACACACACAAATATGTAAATACATATATATACGCATACAGCACAAGATAAATGCTAAAAATTCCCTCCATTGGTTTATTGACTAAATCAAAGCACAGAAGATACATCTATTCAGGTATACATGGCATGGACCGGGCAGTTTCGTTCTAGGCGGCCAAGATTTTCCACTTATTATATACTTTCAGTGGCCTACTTTGCTAGTGAAGTTAAAACTACCAGATTTAAAAATGCAACATAAATGATTGAGCTCTGAAAGCTCACTTCATCTCCACTACACACCAAATGGCAAAATTCACATTCCAAAAAAATCACAAATAAAGGTCCCCAAAAGACTCAGATGAAAAATTCCTGAAGAGAATTCCCCAGCTAAAAACAGAAAGCACCAACCAGTAATTTAAATGCTTTTAAATTATACTCTCTGCTGCATTAAATCAGAACTCATAGCTAATTTCAGCTTACCAGTTATTACCATACAAAAACTAAAAAAAATTGGCATCAGGAGCAGAGCCAAAACTGCTCTGAGAACAAGATGAGCTTGTGATTTCCCATTACTAACAAGACTTTTCAAGACTGTAAGGAACCAAATTTTGCCAGATTTTTCCCCCCAAGAACTACTGGCACAATCCTTGAATGCTGTCTGCAAAGAAAAGCATGCCTACGAGGGAGATTCAGGATTTTCCAGACACTGGCAATTATGGTGTCAGCGGCTCTTCAGAAGCTGAACAAGTTTGGAGTCTGTCTCATCCTAATCACCTTATGGCTTTCTTGGTGCCCCAACAGATACTCTATAAAGTAGACTCCATGACAATACCAGAACTTCTTCTGGAAGAGAAGTGTGAAGCCCTCATTGTGAAGTTGAGTAACTTGGATGGTCAAGTAGACGTGAAGAGCAGACTGTACATAGATGGAGGCAATATCAGGAAGTAAAGCCAAAATGGAAGTAGAGAAGGCTGCAAATAAGAAGTGTTCTAAGGACTGATTTTTTTTTTAGCAATCATAAACTGGAGATTTTACGAAACCAAACAAAAGCAGAGAATATTCATCATTTTGGAGCAGAAAAAGGGCATACTCATATAGCTCCTAGAACAACAAACCAAAAACAAACCCACAAACCCCAAAACATATTCCAGTGGTTGCAAGGAAGAAAACACGTTGTTTTACAAGGCCATAAAAAGCTCAAACCTGGCAGCGCAGATGAAAAGAAGCCATGACTGCTGTGTAACAGAGGCTTGTAAGAGAATATTGTGATTGTAGCCATCCAGCATGCACAGTCATAATCTTGTTTGTCCAAGTATGTATGCATGAGAACATCGGATTTCCTTTAATGCTGTTTAGTCAAAATCCCATTGGGGGTACCGAGGGGAAGAAGCAAACAAGCCTCTTGGCAGCAGATTGCCATAAAGTCACAACAATTTGAACAACCCAAGCAGCGGCCGATGAAACGGGGCAGCGGCCGATGTGCATGCACACTGTACAGGAGACACAGCAATGCAAGTGTAACTGTGTTCCAGAAACCAAAGCACCACCAGAAAGCTTATCAGGAGGAGGCAAAAGCATTTCCAATGATAACTGCAGGCTAAAGAATACTCTCACGTCATCTGCCACGAATGGGAATATGAACCTTTAGAAGCATTAAATTAAGGAATTAAAATGCAAAAATATTTAATAAAGTAAAATCATTAAAATGTTTAGAGCATACAAATAATGCTTATCGTTAGTTCCAAAGGACATTGTGAAACCATTAAAAGCTAAAAATACTGCAAGTGTTCAAAATACATATGTGGCAGGTAATTTTCAGTCAGTAAAATTTAACACCAACGAGCCCATAATAAGGGTAAGTATATCAATGAGTAGATGTTGTTAATAGATGAAACAGCGCATGCTATTACACCTGCAGTATCATGCAAACGTCTTTTCAACCTGCAATCTTTGGCACAAAACACACCTTCGCCACAAAGCCCGGCTGAAACCTATGAGACCGTGTGTGATTTGGAGCATGAGATCTGCCTTCTAGGATCCCTGTTTTGCAGCAAACCTAACCCTACTCCAATGCGCTTCCCCAGTACACCATGCTGGCACACACAGCAGGTGAGATGGCAATCCAAAATTATTTTTTTTAGGGGTTATTCTAAAACTTGAGGAAGCAAGATTATTTCAATTATTGGTTCAATTAAGTCATTACAGTTAATTGAACCACTAGCAGAAATAAACGCCAGTGTAATTGACACTTCAAGTTCAGCAATTAGCTTCTATTTTTGTTTCCCTCCTTTTTCCCTTTTTCTCACCCTAGAGCATTATTTAACCTCTACTTCACATAATACAGAGCTGGCAGATGTCGAATCTCCTTCATAGTCTGACTTTCTCAATCACAGCTGTATTAAGATGCCCTTAAGTTTTAAAGCAGAGAGGCCATTAAGATCTGTACTTATGCCATGACACTAACATCTCATCTTTAGTTAAACAAAATAACAAAACCCTCAAAATCCACCAGTATGTGTCTTCCCTCTGAAGTTGCAAAGAAAACCTAAAAATAAAAGCTCCAAGGACTTCTGTCTATACACACAGAAAATCTGAATAAATGCACAGTTATGGTCCATCATTCTGAGGGAAGTGGAAAGGCACTGACTTGATTTGAATCCCATCTGAGGGTACTGCAGTACACTTCAACCATGGAAGCCTGTACTCAATGTTTTCCCCTGCTGCTACAGAGAAGACAAATGAAAGGACCTCATGTTATTGCTTCTAATCATTCAGCCAAGTTTTTTTAAAGTATTTGGAGACATTCCTCAAAAGGATAATGGATGGTTCAGAAGTCTGGCTGAGGAATACAGCACTTTTCATTTTTATGGCACTAGTTCACACTCAGCTTGAAAACATCTAGTATTGGATGAATGTTTAAGGGCTCACCCACGCACATAAGTCTCAGTGACAGCTACCATGGTTAACAACCTCCGTAGTGACCATAAGCTATGTAAAATGTGATGAGAGAACCACTTTTTCCACATCAAAGACACCTCCCTTCCATTCAATGTGATGCACACACAGGACTGGTACATTTACACTCTACACTTTATTATTGTATGATTTGGAGCTTATTGCTACATGAAAAGCAACCCTTACATATATGTAATGTATCAGTGTATATTCTGTATTAAGAAAAAAATAAATTGATTAGACTCTGATTCTGAAAACGTTGACTATACAAAAACTTCCTTCCCAATACAAAATCAGCTGGAATACATAAACGGAACACACATCACAAATAAAAGCGTAGACATACGTTCCTGTAAATGAAACTAGCTAAGTATACTGCTTAAAAATATATTTTTTTGCATATACACCAACAGTCTAAGATTCAGAGCAGATGTTCACACCAACTGTGCAATGAACATGACACACTCTCCCTTCTCCCAAGCTAATCAATTTCACATGAAGCTAAATCAGGCTGGAGAAAGCTACCTCAATATATAGTTCTCAACACTAATCCAGAAGCCAGAAGATATGCCTTGTGTATCAAATCTCCTTCACACCAAAACATTTTAACCTTCCTCCTACCATTTTAGATTCACCACCATAAAGCTTTGATATGTCATTTTAACAGATAAGAACTGCAGAAAACATTGCCTCTAACAATCTGTTATCTCCCATATGTGAAATGGAGCTTCTGTCTATTACATAATCCCCTTGTAAATTGCTTTCAGAAAATCCCCATCAAGTACTTCCAGAAAATTTAACTCCTGTACAAACAGAAGCTATCACCTACAGAGGCACAGCAGTTGGTCACCATGCCTACCAAGGGTAATAAAACCTAGTAAAACCCTTGATGTGAACCAATGCCCATCTTAACCTAGTTCTCAACTACTGTTTTTATTACTCCTCCCTCCCTCCTACTGATTATAGGAGGTTAAACGCTATCACTATACAGAATGATGTATATAACAGCTCTAAAATTAAGATTTTTCCCTTTCATGTGAATGAATGGTTTAATTCCATTCAAGATTATTAGCCAAGGATGTTTAGCATTTTCTCCTTCTGACATTCTCAAAATATGACAGAACCAATTCCCAGAAAACCATACCATGAAGAACTAAACTGGCAGTATGAAAAAAGCAGAAATGTTTAGGTTTCTAAAGTATTCTTTAAGAACATTTGTTCATGCATTCTTTGGACGAAATGAAAAAGCAGGCAGTTTTCAAGAAAAAATAAAAAATCCAAGAAGTTTCAAAAGACCAAGTAAGAACTATTTGCGAGTACTGAAAATAACAGCCTGGTGAGAAAAGGCAAGGTAAGGATCCAGAGGTGGCAGCCCCTCCTGGTGTTAGGGTTAAGGCAGCACCTCAGACAAGAAAAGGAAAACACAAAAATAAAGCCTCTTACAATCTTTCTGTACCGTAACTGGGATTCCTCCCAAGAATTCTGCCTGGTCACCTCAAAAATCCAAGTACTGCCAATATACAAGTCTGATGAACATTTTTGTTTGAAAGCAAAAATTATTAGCTGGATTATGAGCACTTAATCTTTCAGTTCAGTATAAAAAGTTTTTGACAGTGGCTTGTCCAGGTGCTTTAGCACAAAGTGTTAAAAAGACCTCAACCAACTAAACGAAAAATCATCAAAAAACCCTTGGCATTGAATTAATCATCTGGGGAAAAAAAATTACTAATATTGATTAACTAGCAGTTAACCTACACTTCAGTTCACAAACTGCATCTACTGTGAAATTTGTAATGACTTACTTTTTATTTTATTACCTTCTGTTAAAAACCCCACACCTTTTAAAAATTGCGCTATGCTCCTGGCCTCAGTCTCTTGGGAACATGTTCAACTCTCTATGCTGTTCATTGTGTTGAAAAAACCCTTCCTTCTCAATTTGTTGGTTTTGACTCAAGTCTTTGAATAGTTTCAACTGCTAATGTTAGATGCTACAAAGGAAACTTGCACCAACTATGCAGTGCTACATTTGAATACCACTACTTCCACAACATGAAGTCAGCAGGAACTTTAAAATAAGGAGGATTTAAAACTGTCTTGTTTATTCATTGACTAAGAATGAATACTCTTTTGTACACTAGGGAAAAGCACAGGTTTACAAAGCCATTTTTGTAAAGATCTCGCTGGGACAGATCAATGAGAAATAACACACCACTGGCCTTTTCAAACTGGTTTTATGACTAGAAGTTGCAAAAAAAACATATCTAGCACATGCATCTTCCACTAGCCACAGGAAAAACAAGAAAAGCACGTATAGAATAAGGGGCAAACTGCCTTTGAATCTCTGTTCTCATTGTTCACGGAGCACAAGCACGTAAGAAACTAGCACTCTGGGGAAGAAAGGAAGAAAAGGACACTCAGCCTTTCTTCCTCTTCATCATATTGTTGAAGTCTGTGCAGAAGGGACCATAGGATTTCAAATGGTACCAATCTCAAAGGACTGAGACACATGGGATCGCAGAGAGAAACAAGACCTGTGGAAAAAAACAATCCTGTCTTCCAGTAGTATTTCCTGAGATCTGGAAGCTGAGAACTAGATTCAATCCACCCAGCAGAAATTCAGCAAGAAAAACCACAGTAATTTTTCTGTCTTCTTGGTTCCTTGTGTCTATACACAAATAAGCTACATGAAGATGCCCGAAGTCCTACAGACATAAATTCAAACGCCAAAGTTTGCCTTGTATAATATTAGATTTCATTTTGTTGGCTATTTGGCTAGAACTGTGAAAGACAGATAGTCCATAGCTTAAAAAAGTTACAGGAATACATTTTAAATACACTGACAAAAATTCAGTCCATAGTAATCTATTTTGACTACGTTTTGGGTATTTTGTGTGTGTGAGATTAGTTTTCCACTTCCAAAAATACATTTTTCATTTTGTATGTCAGTTCAACAAAGTACCCAAACCACCGCATTTCCCCTTCTGCATAACCTTTGCCACTTCCAACCCATAAAGCTGGGGATAGGGGGAGTACATAATAGAATCACAGAATTGTTCAGGTTGAGAAAGATCCTTGGGATCATCAAGTCCAACCATCAACCTCACTCTATGAAGTTCTCCCCTACACCATATCCCCCAGCGCCACATCTAATCGACTCTTAAAACACATTCAGGGATGGTGACTCAACCTCCCTGGGCAGCCTATTCCAGTGTCTGACCACTCTTTCCATGAAGAATTGTTTCCTAATGTCTAGTCTAAACCTACCCTGCTTGACTCTGTTCCCTCTTGTTCTATCGCTGATCACATGTCAGAAGAGACCGGCACCAACCTCTCTACAATGTCCTTTCAAGTAGTTGTAGAGAGTAATGAGGTCTCCCCTCAGCCTCCTCTTCCTCAAACTAAATAGCCTCAGCTCGCTCAATCACTCATCTAGTACAACATCCCACCAGCATACCAGGCTCACAAAACCCTTTATGCCTTTATGATATAAACACTAAAAACATTGCTTAGCATTTAGGATGACATTTAAAAAAACTCTTTAAAGCTGACACAAGCGCATTTTCTACTTCGTCTCAATCTCTGAGGGAAGAACAGAAAAGTAATCACACTAGCAGCACTACTACAGTACTACTACTTGTAAATGCTTACAGACTATTAACTGCTACAAATTCTTCTTCATAATTATTACTTGAAACACATCCCAAGCAATGACCACATCAACACCTATATCTATATTTAGAGCTATGCTTTCTAATCTGAGCAACTGTTACAATCTTTTATGAATCAAAAGTGAAATACTGGATAGATAAGTTTTTACCGGATGAGTGAAGCAGAGAGAAAAGAGCTCACTCAGTTAGAATCAGATGAATTGGGTAAAATTAAAAGTAAATGGTATTTTCTACTTTTTTTTTTTTTATTTTCATAAATAAGCAGTAAGAAAACTCATAACATTTTAATGTCACAACCCAAACGGACATGAATCAGGATTTGGGAAAAATAAAAAAACAAACCCACAATAAAGGATTACTGAAAAGCAAATGCAGCTTATAATTTTATGTACCATTTACTATAGCAGCATGGTAAGTATTAAGCCACTGTACTTTCCAAGTATATAAATAAATACAAAATATTGTCACAAACATACGTATATACAAATATACAATTTAGGGAACTTTAATGAACTGCTACTCTCTAAGCAGTGCAAAGTTCATTTAGTTATATATATTGAAAGTAGCATTGTAAAATCAGTCCTTAATAATTCTGAAAGTCTAGCAAACCTCTTACAGTACAACTCAACTAGTTCACCAAAAAAGTGGGAAATTTAATAAGTTCCAGCAATTCATCTTTTAAAGAAGAAAAAATGCACACAAGACACAAATGAAATCACATCCCTAGACAAAAGGCTCTTCTAACTGAGTTCAGGTAAATTTGATTTTTCGGTATTCCGCATTTCTGAGTTACAGAAAACACCCATGTAATCTCACTGAAAACATTGAACAAGACAAAAAACACTTTACAGAAGGATCCTTCCAGAATCTGTAACATGGAAATCAAAAGCCTTAATAAAATAATGAAGAACTATTCCCAATGAATCAGAAATGAATATACTGAACTACGTCATTCTGTCGCAACTCTTAATGAGCCAGAAAAAGCACTAAGAGTTAATGATACTTACTTAGACAGAAGGTTAAGACAGCTGATCTACTAAACACCAAAGATTGATGGAATGAACAAGGGAATTAGTGGACAGGCAACAGCTGGTATTAAGTAGGAAAAAAACTCCCATCCCTGATATACAGATTGCTGTGAAAGTATAAGGAGGTGCCATTATCTGCTTTCCCTCTTGTAATAGCTTCTCCCTTAAGCATCTGTTACCACTTTTTGTTGAAGACAAGATACTGTATTAAAAAAGACCTTCAAGCTGACCTGTAACAGCCGTTTTTGAGTTCTTATCACTTGAAATCATACTGTGTGAAGGTCCTAATTGCAAGAATATAAACTGTTAACACATTGGTGATTAGTGAGGACTATATTCTGTCCTAAACTTCGTATTTTTCTGCGTGGCTGTCAAAAAGCACTTGTGGGGTTTTTTCTGCAGTGAAACAGGAAAACTTGCCCATTCCAGAAAGGAAATGAGAGATCATCTGCACACATCCATTGATTCATGGCCCTGAGCACCCCTATTACTTTGATTTCCTACTCCCAAAACTCCTGTCTGAAGGACTGCACAAGAGACTCCTGCCAGGATCATGCCTGCTTAATGGCAAAACTGCTACTGAGCAACACAAGGTACTTCCATCTTTTCCCATGTTACCCACAACACACCACTGTCCAACAGCAAAAGGTGGAAACTGGCTGCAATATTTTTGTCTTAAATCAAATAGTCACCTGTGCTTTATATGTTCTTTTCTCACTTAGCTTATGAATACATAGGCCTGGACTCTGCAAAAAATTAAGATGCTTTTTATTTTCTCCCCAGTAAATTAGATCCATGAACTTCAATAGCCCTACCCATGACGAAGTTGGGAATACATAAGTGTCTGGAAGATGCTAGTCTTGTTCACAACAGAGACATCTGATTTGAAGTTCAAATTACAAGAATAAAATTTAATGAACACGTATCAGGCACCTTAGATGATCATAAACAGTGTAACTTACCCTGGTTTTTCTTTTTCTTCAGCATCCGCATTTACGGTAGGATTTTCCATTTCTTTAATCTTCTCGTCCTCTTTATCTTCTAATTTGGTTTCATCTTCAGTTTTGATTACATTTAAGTCCTTTTCTTGATCAGGCTGAGTATACACAGAATCTGGCAAATTTTTTTTGCTTCCCTAGGATAATAAAACCTTAGTTAACTTACAAGGTCAAATAAAAATACAAAGGATTTAAGAAGAGGCAGACAAAACACACTGAAGTTACATGAGCAAAAAAAAAAAAGCTAGTCTGGGGCTTGTTCTAAAATTGCAGCACCTCCGCTGTTTATTTCCTCTGAAAATCTCAAGCTAAACATAACAGACTTCGAAGTTGCAGCCAGTGTCCTAGCTAGTTTTGTGACAATGCTATAGGGATGCCGTTCTTAGACCTGAACCGCAAAGAAATCCCTAAGATCAACACTTCACAGGGTATGTTTTCACTTAGGATTAAGAAATATCAGTACCGGCCCACCTGGTATTCGCCCTGGAGTTAGTACCAGCAGACAGAGAGGGGCTAGCTGCCACTTACAGGCAGAAGCACGACAGTTGTGTTGCACATTGACTCAAGGAGCTACACAGGTTCCAGAGCAAACGGCTTGGCCTGCACAGCGCAGCACTTCAGCTCAGTGCCCTGCACTTCCTTTGCTTAAACAACTGAGCCAACGCTGGATTTTGCAAAGCCATAAACCTTTGTCTCTGAGCTACATTAGATCACTGTGTACATCATACGGCCCAGGTCTCTGTAGAGCTTCACTGGTTTCACTGGAGCGGAGAAGTAAAAGCAAGGTCGATGAGGGCTTCAAAGCATGGCTAAGTGCAAAATAAAAGTATCAGCACTGTCGTTAGCTGTGAGCGTGCATTACCCAGAACAGGATAAAGGTGCAACAAAATTAGTCTCCATTTGACGTACGAGGCCCCCCAAAAAGTGGAATGTTGCAGCTGCTTCCTAACAGGTCAGATATTTTGACATCATGACCCCTAAAACAGGCACCTGGGGATGGCTCAAATGTGTTGTTCTGAGTTACGTTTACAGCACATTTTTGTCTTGTTTTAAATCCTCTATAGAGATTTCAATTTTGACATGAACTCAGGGTTATCAACACACCACTTGATTTTATAAACAGGATATAACATGAACATTAAAATATTTTACCAGAATAGAGGGCTTATCGTTTTCTTTACTTTCGTTATCATTCTCGGCTAACTTTTTTTCTTCTTGTTGTACTATTGCTACTTCCTCCTGCTTGCGCTCCTCCTTATCCACTTTTATTTCTTTTACATCCTGCTCCGGTTCTTCACGCATCTTCAGTTCTTTTTCTTTTTCACAGTCTTTACAGGGCTTGCTTGTCATTTTCTCTGGCAATGCCATTTGAAATTCAATGTTAGCTGATGTACAATACTCTTCAAAACCATAGAGATATCTAAAAGAAAAAAAATCACTTGTGATAAGCAAGTTTGTTTCAAGAAAGAACAAGCTACCTAGCTAAGCACGAACATTATGTTTAAAAAGTAATAAATTGTGTTATAACTAAAAAGTTACGGACTTTATGCATATTACCACTAGCACACGATCACTTCAGTTTGTTCTAATGACATTTTAGCACAAACTTCATAGGTTTATTACTTACTTTTTGTATGCACATTTAACATTATATCCTGCAGCTGAATTCAATACAGGAATTCCAAGATCTTGATAAACTTGCTTCCACACTGCTCCACTTTCAATCTGGTAAAGAAAACAACATCATGCTTTTTGAATTAACACAAAAAGACAGACTAAGTCGACAAAGTTTACAACTTATAAGTAATTTCTTTTGATCTATAAAATAACTATTACACACACCACATTTCACTGCAATGCGAACTGTAGTCTAATGTAACTATGTTAAGCAATTTAGCATTTCTGCCCTTCAGTAAGACACAGCAGGTTTTCCTCTCCAGGTGGTAATAAAACAAAGGAAAGAAAATAGAAAGATCAGAAAAATCAGTACATAATTGTTATTTTATATTTAAAGTAATTCTTAACTATCAGAGCTAGAATTTTAATAAACTGGAAAGAAAAAAATCATTCAAAACATTAAGAGTACTAAGCCCTGGCAGTACTGCACCAGGTACAGTGGCTACCAGTCTTTCATTATGTCCATAACATGCCCTTTGGTGTCAAAGTTTTGCAACAGCGTGATATGCTCATCCCTAACCATCTGTGAAGGTAAAGCAGATGTACTGCAATATCCATGTACAAGATCCTCTCTTGTATATGAGAAAGGTGTCACTGCACAAACATACCTCCTCAACCAACAGGCTACATTTATGGGAAGCAGTCCAAAGCAGTAACAGAATCTGCTTGGCCATAAATTCCGTATGTTTCAACTACTGCTCCAAAACCAATCCCACCAATGCCAGCCAGCACGTTCTCCTATATACTGCCCAGAATAGACAAGGGCCTCACATCAGACTTTAAACCTTAGAGTACTTGTCTGTGAGATTTTATTGAGTACTGAGTCTTTTCACCTTCTGAGGTAACAACTTTAACAGACAAACAGTTCTTGAAATACCACAAAAACACACATGCTGGCTGATTTTATGCAGCAATCATGAAACATGCCAAGTAGATGTGTACTTTATTTAGAATACAATTGGTTTCTAGTTCCTGTTAAAGCATGTTTTTCAGAGCTACAGCATGTCTTACGTAGCTGTAGTATTCAATTTTCATATGCCTAAAGCTCCTGTGTAATATTCTTCTTTATCACTACTTAAATAAACAGCATCCTCAGATTTTACGGCTCTGGAATATTCATCATACTAATACTCACATTATCAAATCCTCCAAGCTTGTGTACAAGTCTGAATAACTTGAAGAGATTCAAATTTCTATATCCTAATACAGGTCGTTTGTTAATAGGAGTCCCTGTGAACAAAGACAGTTATTACAGTGTTTTGAAGTATTTTATTCAGAATAACACAAAATCCACATCATACGCACTACAACGCTATTAAATACAGTATCATAAACCCCTCCCTCTGACCACTTCATGCATCTGGTACTTTCTCTTCATGAAACTAAACAAAATCCAAAGTCTTAATAACCCATTTTCCTTTTAGTTCAGGAACAGAATTTAATTCATACTTATGCATTCTTCCATACATTACTTCACATGCACAAATGATCCAGCTTTTCTTGCTACCTATATTATGCATATTTTTATTTTACCTGCTGAAACAGAAATCTAAAAATATTGGGGTAGTCCTTTCTCTACAATAAGAAGAAACACCTCTCCAGGAACAAATCCCACAATACTTCAAAGACCTGAAACTTCCTATGCTACTGTACTGTCATCGCTTGTAAATAGTTCCTCAACTCATCTTCACATGTAATCAAAAGATACTCATTTAACTAGTTTTAATACTAATTTAAATACAGAGACCTTTATCCCTGCCTCCATAGACATTGCACTTTTCTTGCAGTGTATAAATACCTGATAAAGATTTAATATAATAAATTACATTTACTTTTAAAATCATTTCAATCTCCCTTACTGACAAAGCTCGTGCATTTAAGTGATCAGGATTCACACAAGAAAATTAGCACAAAGTAATGCTTTTTTCCCATGATCCTAAGGAGTAGAAGGGTGGTTACATTTTAATTTATTTAAGTATCTCAAACTTACTAAACTGAGCATATACATATGGCTGAGGACATTAAATGTTTGATTATACACACTATAAGTTACACAGTAGACAACATACTAGGCTATATGAGGTATTATCCATTTATTTCTGAAAGCACGAGTAAGTGATTGTATTTTAGAAGAACAGTGAAGTGACAGACATCTTCTAAATAGCGGGGAAGTCGGGAGTAGCAAATACAGTGTCATTGTTTCCAAAACTGAACAGCAAAGCACTACTAGTTTAGAGACTCAATTCTTTAAAGTACCGCTAAGCAATACACCTATCTTCAGCTTCTACAAGTCAAAGATAAAAACACCTACCTCTGTCTTATATGAACTTGTATAACTGCTGAAGAAAGTTCTCTCGTTCCTCGGGAAATGGCTCTATCTCCTCCTGTTTAAAGTAATGCACACAAGAAAATTATCAACATTTTGAGTTACAGTCCTTCATTAAGAAACATACAGCAGTTATAATTTAAGTTCAAACGTTCAAGTTTTGTTTACTGTAGTCAGCAACCAGATACTATACCAAGAGACACATGCTCTCAGTGCTATGTCACATGGAAGTAAGTTTTATAAACTATGAACAGTATTTCAAAATTTGTATAACAGTAACTGTAAAAACACACTGAAATTGGATTTTTGACTGATCGCTGAAGTATCATAAGTGATACCATAAATCAAGATGCATTCTCAATTTTGTCTATTTACGCAGAAAGTCTGGGAGACGCCACTACTAATTATCCAGAGGTTGTATCAGAAATCTCAGGTCTATTTCTACTGCAGTTAAGTGACTCCTTGACACCTGGATACACTATGTCGCTTTCAGGGATGAACTGAAAGAGAAGACGGTGTTTGCACCAGTCTTAGGAGTTCTAATCCACTGTAGTGGCAAACCACAGCCAATGGCACTGCGTGTACACTGCCACGGGGTAGCAGCTGAACGCCTGGCGAGCAGGAGCAATCCCAGAACTGAAATAACAATGGATATTTTGAATGCTCAGTTCATTGCACAAATAAACTTTTGTATTAGATCTACTTAAATTAATACACAGCGGAGTTTCATAACAAAGCACTATGGCTTATTTTGTAACACCTCATTAATTTCTTCAGGAAACGTGACTTGCCACAAGCAGCAGCAGTAAGATATTAATATAATCAGAATTCTTAGAAAGAAGGATGACCAAGCAACTTCAAAACAATACACCAAATATAAATTGATTAATTCTCTGCATACTTTTTTTAATACTACCTGTAATGTTTCCAAGATTAACTCATAAAAGTTATTCAGTAAATCTAAATTAAATTATTTTTCTTTAGTGTATTTTCATTCCGTGTTCATCTTTTCCATTCTTCAACAGTCTCCTTGTAATAAATATTAAAGCTTCACCTACCCTGAAGCAAGGTAACAAAACGTACTGTCTTTAAAGTTACAGCAAGACAGTTGAGAAATCCATAGAAACAGAATACCGTTATTAAACACAACAGCAGAAAAAAAAATCAACTAAAACAACACAACAAAAAAAACCAAGCCCCCACATCTGCTGAAGCTATTTAGTGAAGAGATAGGCAGCTGAAAATAAGGTCAAGGAAGGCTGTAACTATTAGCAGTGAGTAGGCTTTTGTCCTTATTCTGTATTTCCTCTTCTCCCTTAAATGCACTTGGAGGACTTATCAGAGCAAATAGGCAAAAAAATGAAGAACCAGTATATACAATACTCTGAAACAGTTGTCATTTTGGTATAATTATCAACAGAAATGCAATGAAAATACTATACAGTCTTGCAAAGGCAATGCAAGAGGAAAATCTCTGCGAGGGCATTACGTGATGAGCATCTATCTGATAGCCAGGATACCAGCAGAGCTCAGAGCTGGCGACTTCAATCAGCAAGAAGGACAGATACACCCTCACAGGGCAGGGGAATCGGAAATCAGGCGTATTAACAATTCTTCACCGATAGGGATGAGGTGACGCTGCAGCACTGCATATAGTACAGACAAACACCTCTTTAAGAACATTGACAGTTCACAGGCAAAGGTGGCAAAGGAAACACTGCTGGCAAGCAAAGTATTCAGCTTGGAACTGTAAAACTTGAATAAGACCATAGAGAACACATGACTTGAGAGGAATCGATACAGTTCTGGAGTTTATTTTTGTTTGTTTTAATCTCACATGACAGGTACTTGGAAAGGACTTTTCCCAGCATATGCTGGATCATGGCAAAGATATCATGAGCACTTACTTGGATTTCTTATGTTCCTCACCAACAAGAGGACACTTGCCATAAGAAAATGATCCCATAGAGTATTTGGGGGTGGGGGAGCCATCATTGAACTAAACCTTCATGAAACCCAGCAAAACTTTTAAGAAGGAATATATGCTTTTTAAATATATGGGGAACTAAAATAAAGGTGATGATGATGCTGAATAAAACACTGTCACTCCTTTCCCACTATAAGATCCAATGCCTGAAGAGTACTACTGTATCTCAAATACAATAATCCACAGTGGTGCCAAAATTGCAAGTGAATTGAAGAAGGCATATCATACTCTGTCATCTTTGCTTATTTCCAATTTAGACAACCATAGTGCCAGCAGGTCACTCCACTGTCTCTAATGTATCTGTTCATGTCACAAAGGTAAAAGAAAGTGACTTATATGCATGATATAAAATCCAGAAAAGCAGCAACATGCTTTCCACAACATATAAAATTCCCAAAGTATTACAGCCCAGCACTAGAAGAGAGGGTCTTTGTCAACTCTTTAACCTACTGTCAGATTTAGGAAAGGAAGGCAATTTTCCAGTCTCTCTCATTTGGGGAAAGAAAAAGAAAGGGGGGAGGGAAGGAAAACAAAAGGCAACACCTCTTTTTAGCAGAGAAGTAAAGAGGATTTGCATGTACCTCCTACCTATATAGAGACATATATAGGAGCATCTATATATCTATAGGAGTGTGTATGAATATATATACCGGACAGGAGCATCTATATATGAAGCCTGCAGTGACACATATTAGAATTTTGGTTTGGTTTGCTTTTGTTCTGGGTCATGGGTACCAGGACCACATGGATGGCCTGAGGGCCACCAGTGATAATTTTTCACGTCCTGGAAAGCACTAGAACAATCTGCAGATGGATAACGAAGTCCCAAGAGCAGGCCCACATGCTGTTTGAGAAGAAATGCTGCTTGATAGCCAGGAGTAAATGTAATTGAAGTAAACAAAGTGATTAAAAAAAAAAAAGAGAGGAGGCTGCAGAAACTGCTTAAAGGTGGGTGGAGAGAAGGCACATATGCCATTGACCACTGAAGAGAGAAAAGAAGAAGAAAGAAAGAAAAAACAACATTGCCTCTGTTTTAGAAACCTCGTAATTCAGCAGGTGACTGAAACACTGGATACTGGAGAAGAAATTATTACAAGAGATGTCACAGTAAATCCCAAAACATTTGCCTGAGATGAGATCTTCATGTCTAGCACATGGAAAGACTAGCTCATACAACATCACAGGCAACTAAGAGGAGCTAAAGAGAAAGTGTACAAAGGGTACAAGGTAAAATATTTACAAACACTGCAGCTGAAGACTGTGAATCAGTCTGTTCAGACTTTTTCACTTCAAGACTTTTTCACCTAAAGCATTGAGGGGATGATCACTATATAAAGATTGTGTGCCAGCCTGCATAGGTACAAGCCTATCTACATTCATCATGCCCATGAACCTGCTCTGAAAGTTCAGGAATTGTACTAAGGAAGTACTTCTTGCTCCTCAAAAAACTAAGCAGACCACAGTTCCTTGCAAACTGGGCTTTATAACTTTTCGATCAGAGCTGAATAGTCTCCTGTGAGCTTGAAGACATGGCAGAATGAACTCATGATCATGGAGAGGTAACAGTTTTTACTTCACACCTTTGCAGTCTCCCCACAAATCTTAAAAGAAAGAAGTGAATGAATAAAAGATGGAATACCACCTCCTAGTATGCCAGAGCCACCCAATCTCCAGGGAGGATGTACTAAGAGAAAGACCGCAACAACCACTTAAGACCCTAACCAGTTTAGTTTCTCCTTTACAATTCCACTACTGATAGGAATTTAAGTCTACTGCATTACTGGCAGTTGCACAACAAATTAGAGAACAGCTCTCAAAACTTAATGACAGAAAAAGTGATAATGGGCAGATACAGATCTTGAGTACTATCAGAAGGTACATAGGAAATAAGAGACTCAAAAGCCTCTCGTCCAGTCTCACAGTCAGCTGTTTATTTAAAGTTCTTTCCACTAATTTTTTTCTTTCCTCTTTGCCTTCATCTTTTTTCTGGACAGGAGGCTGGGAGGAAAGAACAGGTAATTAGAAAACCAAGCATAAGGTAGGACTCCACACTTCCAGGACAAAAGAGAGAAGAAAAATGGAAGGGGAGTGCATTGGCTAATGCCTTGATTGAAAGCTCTTTTGCTTCTTTACATCAGGGTAGCCAGAGAGATAGCTTGTCATTAAGCAATTCTTCAGTAGATCAAGGTAAGAGAGCGCTACAACTCAGATTTCTCGGCAATTATCTAAAAGTTTCAAAATCTCTCACTTTTCACCATTCCAAAAACAGTAAACTCCATTGTCTACAGCTAGAAGCAGCAAAAGAACAGTGCAAACTACTAGCAATATCTGCTTTACAAGAGGACCCTTGTAGCTGTAGGCGTAGCGTAACGATTTGGCGGAAGGAAAGGGTAAGGCAGAAGGGGAAGGGAGGACAGGGTGACAGAGGCACAAGGGAGGATGAGACAACAGCAGGGCAATGCCAGCCTAGTTGGGTTTATTTTTCAAATATGTCAAGAACGCAGGTCAGTAACAGCTTAGAGCTGCCTCCTCAGATGGAGCTCATGTAAAAGGTAGCAAAATTCCCTATGGCTGGGAATGCGTGGTAAGTCACAGGGTAACAGCTACATAGCCAGGAGAGAAGTCTATCGCTATTTATGTGAGCAGAGATTTACAGTAGCATGATTTTAGCACACACGGAATTCACTCCACAGCCACAAGGGGAAAATAAACCAAACACGGTCATGATATACAATAAAACAGATGCAAGACAAACTATAGAGAGAAACTACACCCTTCTGCACGCTACAACACACTGCATTATTACAGAAGGGCAAACAACTGTTTATTTGGAGGGAGAGTGAACCGCAAACTGGAAACCCATCTGGGCCAGGACTGACATTATAGCCCAGGAATTAATATCACCCTAAGAAACCTGAAGTTCTACATAAGTGGAAAAAAAACCCACCCTTTGCCTTCCAATACTGTGTTTCAGTTTGCATTTGGAAAGAAAAGGCCAGTCTAGATACATGCAGTTGCAAGACATAATCGCTGATGTTTTCAAAGAAAATACAAAGAGATCTTTGTTTTAAAGTTATCACAAATATGTCCTTTATCAGAAACACCTAAATACTTTTTTAGCTACATAGCTCTTCTCAGAAGACAGCCAGACCTTTAACAGCTATCAGGTAAGTTCCATTTAGAAATACAAACAAGTAACAGGGACACTTTTTCTTTTAGAAAAAACAATATGCATGTGACAGCGGACACCAGTATCTACTGCTCTTCTTCATCCTGCTTAGTCCCTGCTCCAACGCCTTCTGCCACTGCATTAAGATCAGCATGGGAAAGATTCTAAAACAGGATCTTCCTTTTAGTTCTAATTTCTACTTTTCATTAGACCCTAATGACTCAGTCTTTTGACTACATGTGTTTTGCTTAGTGAGTCAAAGATATTTGTTAGATTTTCAAGTTGGTATTTTCCACATGATCTTTGTTGAATAAAGATTTTTGAAAGCTGAGAGTCTATAACATTGCCTATGTTAACGTGTTAGAAATTCCCAAATGTTAAAAAGACCTACTTAAATATTACAGTCTTGCTAATTTTTAATCAGCTGTGTATCTATAACCTTTATTAAGTTCACTTGCCTCTTCCTCACTGCTGTTATCCTCTTTTTCTTTTTCATCCTCTTCTTCTTCTTCAGCTTCACTGCTGGAGCTGTCTTCTTTCAATTCTGTTTTCCAGTTACTAGGAACAGTTCTGGTTTTACGGAATTCAAGGGCTTGGTCAAAAGCTGTAAAAGGACCAGCATTTGTTAGCACAGCAGAAAGTATCAGTTTGACCAAATGTTTAAATGAAAAGAAGGAAAGACTGCTCATTAACAATTCCACCCCCAAATTCAAAGAACCTCAACAACAACAACCCTGTGTTGTCCATCCTTATTTGTCTGGCCTAGTATTCTCTGCACATCAAATTACTCAGAGCTATTATTAGGATTATTACTATGTTAGTGTCTATAGACACAAATAAGGATCTTCTGTATTAGGGCATATACAACAATTTAATTGAGAGAACCCCTATTCCAATATGTTTACACTGTGGTTTTCAGATACATTAAACAGGGAAGAGAAAGGGAAAGAAAGAAGCACAAGCTAATTCCAAGAGTTTGATTGCACAAACTTAAAGTTTGAAATTAATCCACAATCCCAGTTTCTTGAGAATGCATACAGGCAACTTCCTTATTAGGGGTACTATGGTGAGAATAACCCTATGGAGATCTAATGCAAAAGGCTGAATATGAAATAACCTCTAAAGCCAGCGTGCACTGTATTATTATATCCTTTGTTTGGCACTCTACCTTTAAAACATGTGCAGTAGAGTGCTTGGTTGTGGTTGCGGTTGCGTTTTTCTTTTTGTTGGGGTTGTTTGGTGTTTTTTTACTTAAAAAGAAGTTCCTCTAGATTTTCAGAAATGTTCTCCTTCAATATATAGGAAAAGATCCTGTATTTTAGCATTTTTAAGACATGAACCGATCTACCATAAATTTGGTCCAATTTATATAACAAAGTAGATTTCTCATAGACAGTTGTTATTACCTTGTTTTAACAAAGCATCAGGCTTTGGTGAAGTTTCACTAATCTCCCGAACATCTTTTCTTGGCACAGAAACGCTAGATAATTTAGAAAGTGTTAAAAAAATAGAAGAATATTTTAAAATATTTTAAAGCCAAATTAACAGTATAGTACAGAGCTATCACTAAGACTATAACACACAGTAAACATACAGAAGCAGCATTTGAATTATATCTTGATGATTCTATAGTGTTAGTCTGGTACAGTATTAGTCAGTGGATTATAAACAAAACTTCTACATTAATTTGGTCAGAACATCCATATGTGTTTACTGCATACTAAAGAAAGCATTCTTCTTCCACTGACAGGTAGTTTCTGGAATCTCCCAAATTATATTACTTAACAAAAACCTCACGTTGATTTAGCAAGTAACTATTCACTCACAAACAACAAAACCCTGCCTTGCTTAAAGCATAAATAAGCATTAGCATAAACTGTCAGTATGAAATGAAAGACTTCCAAATTGAAAGAACAAATCACTTTTTCATTTCTACTGTGGCTAAATCCAAGGAAGCAAATCTGAACTGCAGCTTAGGGGTTGGGAGGCATGTGCTTGTGTGCACACATGCTTATGTGTGTTTCTCCAGTGACATGTATTGATGCCTGAATAGCTATCAAACCATAAGCAATAGCCTAGACTCAGTAAGTAATTAAACCACAAAGAAACCGTTAAATATTTCCATATCCTTTCTGCAAAAGCATTCTGCTAAATTGAACCAAGCACAATAAATAGCTGCAACTTTTAAAATAAAAACTAAAACATAGAAAAAATAATTCTATTTTCATCCATCAACCCCCATCCCTGACCAACATGATTTTAAGAACACATAGTTCCTTATTCTACTGCAAATACCATACAGCCTGGTTTTCTAGGCTTCTCTATTTTCTTTCCTACTCTGAGTAGCACCACAGCTCTTTTCAAAGAACATAATAGGCAGTTGTGTTCTAGACTGAGATAAACATATGCCTTATTACGTCAAAAAAAGAATTTCTGCGTATGTGTGTGGTGTCCATGCCTGCAGGCACACACCCCCACCCACCCCTTTCTGTAGCTGGGTAAGCTTATGGCCGTATCTCTCTATTCCAAATGGAGCAGGAAAAGAGTCTCAGGCCATTTTTGAAGTCACGCAATATGGCTTTGTTTGCCACCATTGTAACAATGAAATTAAAACTAAGACAGATAGATTTATGTATCCCATTAATAATAATGACAAAGTTCAAGACTAATTTCATCACAATGTAGACTGTTAACAGTTTTCTAAACATGAGAAAAGTCCTGGCAGAAACTTATTGAGCTTACTGATGTTATTAATACTTTATCCAGCACATTTCACACTACATTTCACTTGACTGGTATAGATTTTATTCAAGTATCAATCTCTAAATTCCTACTCACAATTTGCCATCCTTGAAAGAGCGAACGAGAATATTGTCTTTTTTCACTGCAATATCATCACTACAATCTGGACAAACCACCTGCAAAGATATTACAAATGCAAAGTTTAGAGAGAAAAAAACCCAACCAACCAACCAAACAAAAAAACCCACAAACACCGTAGAGAGTAATAGTATATACCAATGCTTCTCAAAACCCTTTTGGGTTCATTTGTCTTTAAGAACTCTGAGATGAGAGCAAATGAGATGCCTCAAAACACAGAAGTGATAACCCACTGAAATTACTGAATGTATGAGTTCATGCTCACTTCCTGGACGGAACTGACAGCTGCTGCCAGAGACATAAGCAGGAACAGCATTCTTACAAAAGTTAAGTACCTGTCATGCCACTACAGCTTATTCTACTCCTCATCCTACAAACACACACCTTCCACCAAGTACTGCCACCTGAATTAGAAACCTCTTCTGAAAAACTTCCAGAAATTGCAAGGATGCAATCACACACAGTTTCAAAAAGAAATGCATACAGGATTTATGAAATTAATCCTCCATTATAAAATTGCATAAGCTACCTACCTAGGAAAGAAGAGTGCCTCAAGTACCAATATTATTACAGGTTCTTTAATTCAAGAAGTAGACTAATCAAGTTCAGTGCTGAGACAACAAATTTCTTGTTGCCATTTTAAAAGCTACTTAAGGTTTCTTAAACCAGTATACAAGTCACTAGTTAAAAAACTTCAGGAATGTAATAAAGTACATATTCGATTTCCAGAGTTATAGAACAGAAAAACAACGCTCTGCATCACTCATCTCTCTTCTCTCAAAGCATGTGTAGTTCCCTGAAAGTTAAGAAAATTCTGGCTGCTATGAAACGCCAAGGAGCAGCAAATGACTGCTGCCTTAATTTAGCCCTGGTAAATACCTCTTCTCTCTTACACCAACTGCTTTCAGTCCTATTTTTTCCACCAAAACAAAAAAGATACTGCATAACAAAAGGGTTTTATGCTCCTTACATAGGTCACCAGCCATACAGCATTTTAGAAGGTGAAGTCAAAAGCTCCAACAGATTTGGAACCAGAGTTGTGTATCACACAGCACAGGCTAAATATGCTTCTCAAGAAAAATAAAACTTAACAGCCTAAGTTTCTGAATTCAATGCATTCTATAGTCTCCAAAGAAATTACTTTTCAAAACTACAACTTACTAGTTGAAATGCAGTTTGAGATACAGTTTGCAACAGTGTTTAAATATCAATGTAAAAGACAGCGATTATCATCCCCTATTTAGACAGGTGCAATCTCCTAGTTCTCCAAAGATGGAGAAAGGCCCCTCTGGCTTTAGCTATTGGTTTTCTAGAAGCATCAAGATTTTAGTAGCCAGAAATCCATTCAGAGGCTGGAAAACCACTTACCACAACCTCATCTAGTGCCTTTAGCAACATCACCTCAATTTTGCCTGAATCAAGTTTTTTCGATTTCCTTGCAAAACGAACTCCACTGGAGTCACAGGAGGATGAGAGAGATGATCCTATGTAAACTCAATTTTCTGAAAACGCTGCAAGCCGATTTCCTCACTGCACCTTCCAAAAGCCTTTAAGTACACATTAAAACTAAGCAATGCTATAAGGCTTACTAAATCACACTCTCTGACATAAAGAGCAACAGCCAGGCCTTTTTACAATTACAATTAGCCATTGCTCTCAAGCAACCCACCCCCCCCACAAAGAGCCCAACAAAACCAAAACCAAACCAAACAAACCACCACATCCCCTGCCTGCAGGATTAAAACAATGTAATCAATCACTGAGTCCTCAGAATAATTTTTTACCAAATTTAGACAGTTTTACATTTGCAAGTGACAGGCTATCTGGTTACAGGACTGGTATCTCAAGTAATCAGTATCCACTACTAATCGTAACTGTTATTTGCTACAAAGGTCTAGACTAATCCCTGAACTTATTTTCACATAATATACTTGCAGAATGTCCTCTGTGCCTATACAAAGTGTATCTGTACACTATGTAAATAATAACAAAGTAATACTGGGATATGAATTCTTCAGCATATTAAACCTGAATTTTAATCTCATTATTCATAATTACACTTAGCATAATATAAAGTTAAAGAAAAATTTATCAATAATAAGATAAAATTACTTTGTCAATATAGCAGGTGTAACCTGCTTACAAGGTAAAAGAATGGAGAGGCATAGCTACAGGGAAAGGGATTGAAAAAAAAAAAAAAGGCAAGTTATTTGGGGCATAAATCTATTCTTTGGCACAACCTTTCAGATTAAATGCAATATGATGTTTATTTGCAGAGCTATAAACCTGATTACTAAAATAACAGTTAATCTAGGATAAGCTATTTCAGAGTTAACGAGCTCCACCCTCAATCTTTATCCCCCTACTGCTTCTCATTCATTGCAGGAAGCTTTCCACGAGAATGAGCTATTCCAATCTCCAAAGTAAAGCCAAAGAAATAACCACGTGTATCTTTAGTACACCTTGAGAGCATAAGCAACAATTCAGTTAATCTTCAAGGTCTGACCCACAACTATCCTGAGTAGCACTACATTAGTCACAGGCAAGCCCAATACCTACCAGAGAGGCTGCCATGGAAACTGCTCTCTGTCATGGGCATGACCAGAAGGGCTAACCCAACAGCGTGACATTAAATAGCTTAAACTGGTCTAACTGACCGCTCCTCAGAGTGCAACTGGGAGGCAGGCGATACTGCATCAATCTTGATGACAGCTTTCAATAAAGACACAGCTCGATTTTCTTGTGTGTTACTGAAAGCCTCTATTAAAGCTGTCATTAACATGATATCTCCTTGCTCTATATTCTGCCCTCTCCCTTCTTGAAAAAATACATCAATGACTCATTCTCTACTACTTTCTTTCCAAAAGATGTCCTGCTGGAAAGCCTCTGGACTGCATTACAAGACACATGAGGTGACAAGTAGAAAGCTGCAACTGAGAGCTACTGTGCACACTAAGAAAAGTAAATGTTACTGTATGGCATCTTTCCAAAAGCAGAGCATGAGTCTTCCTGAAATTAGATAAACATTTTAAGCTTTCATTGCCAGGGAGAAACTATTCAAATATTTACCATTAATAACAAAATAAAATTTAAAATGCATGGTACTAGAGGTACCACATATGGAAATATGTTAATTTCCAAATATATCAGTCAGTCTGTATACAATCCTTAGACTAACAGCAGTATTTGTAAGAAGCTGATTTGTAAAAAAGTGTTTTTAAACCAGAATAAAGGAAGACAGAAAACATTTGTACTGAAAGACTACAATGTTATTTTAAAGGAAATTTATTGGCAAGTCTCTACTAACTACCATAGCAACAAAGAAAGGATATTTGATCTTATTATCAAATGTGATTTATATCAAATGTGTTTATATTGAACCTACAAAAATACTATTTATGTAATGACTAAACTTCCCCTCTCTTTGCACTTTTTTGTATTTTCTTCCTTGATAAAACTTGGTAGTTCAGAAAAACGATATACAATACCTTAGGAAAAAAGCCCCTGAAATTTTAGTTCAAAGGTACTAAACACACCAGTGAGGTGGAATTAGGTCAACAAGCTCTTGATGTTTGGAAAAACTCAAGACATATTAGCAATCACTTACTATAAACAAACATATTTACATATATAATATTTCATTTTACTCTTACCATACAGTCCAATTTGAATAAACATATTAAGTTATAATGAAAATATATATTAATCCATCAAAAATGGAAAAAAAAACCCCACCAACCTTTCTTTTGTGCCTAGAAAATGAATGAAACCGTACAAAATTAAAATAAAGATAAGACTCTTACCAAGGCTGGAAACCACAGAGCTTTCTTTTTATCCACACTGAAGCAGTCCACACACACAACTTTTCCTAGTAACTCGTCACTTTGTTTCCTATCATCTTCATCTTCATCGCTGGAAGAGGATGAAGATTCTTCTTCAGGACTAAACAACAGAAAAAGACTTAAAACTCAACTATTCAAAACTTGCCTATTATAACCACAGGAGATCCAAAGCTAATTGTCAAAGAGGCATAACTAATAGTGATTTGAATTGCCTGTTAAGTGTTTTAGGGTAAAAATGAATAGAAGCATTTATAAGGATATTATAGTAACAACTCAAAAATTACAAACTTGTCCTGGTTTCGGCTGAGATTTTCTTTCTAGTGGTTGCTGTGTTTCAGATCTGGTATGATAGGAATGTTAATAATTACACATTGTTCTAATTGTTGCTAAGTGATGTTTATACTAGTCAAGGACTTTTTTCAGCCAATAAAATGGCCAGTGGAATATTCTGTACCATAGACATCATGCTCGGTACATAAATGGGAGTTGCACAGGGGTGGACGTGTAATCCATGATGATTGCTCTGGACAGGCTGGGCAATCAATTCACCATGCAGGTGAGACTGACTTGTGTCTTGTATATTTTTTTCTTTCATTGTCATTATTATTATTTTCCTTTGCTGCTATTGCTCTATTAAATTGTTTTTATCTCAACTCACAATTTTTTTTTTCTTTTCCTCTCCTTTTCTCCCTCTTTTCCCTACCTTTCTGTGGGAGAAGGAGAAGAGGAGGGGCGAGTGAGAGGCTGCATGGTCCTAGTTGCTGGCTGGGGTTAAACCACTACACACATCTACCTGTAATACATGCAAAATCCAAACAAAATACCACCATACATCCATATGGAGAAATAGAAATATACGGTCAGGACACAACGAGAATGTGGCCTTAGTGAAGCACTGTTCAAAAATGGACCAACATTAAGCTAAACTGTTTTGGTTTTCCTCTTAATCTCTCTATGCTTTTACTTTAACAGCCCTACGGAATAAAAAGCTATTTTGAAATAGGAATAATCTCTGAAGAAGAAACATCAGCTATGAAGATGAAGAGCAAAGAGAAAACGAAGCCTATTTATCCTGAAACAGTTCTTTAAAGATATGCAGTGAAGCATTTCAGTGACTGTTTCAATTTCACAGGAATGAAGTGTTAGAATGTAAGTAGATCTGCAAAGGTGCAAATACATTTTGATTTTAAAAGGTTCTGGCTCATTATTTTGACTGTTCCAGTACAAAGTTGCACCTGTTTTTAACCATATAGACGAGTCTAAATGTACAAAGCTACTTCAATCAAAATTACCTGCAACTGATTAAAACAATTACAATAAAAAAATCAGCACTCCTGGCTCTCCTTAGATTATTTTTTTTAATAGTCACTTTGAAGTTTAATTCTCAGAAAATACACAGCATGTTCAACGACCACAAGGAGAAGAATTTTAAAAGCTGTCTTGCATTTTTCACATAACTACCTTTGAGTACAAAGTTCAATACTAACACAAGATTTACAGCATTTGTGACAAGTCTAAGATGAATTATGTTTCATTTACTCCACCCTAATTTTATGTCATCATTTGCAGTGCTGATAAAGCATTGGGGCTTCTTCCCCCAACATCCGCTTTGTTAATAGTGATTTATTTTAAAATACAGTATTAAAGTCTTCCAGGATGCTTTCTGGGGTTTGAGAATCTCTTCTGGGAAGAGAAACACGTCTAGAAAGCAAGCCAGGATTATTTTAGAGAGATTACAACCTAGCTCAGTTATATATCTGTGTCTTTTTACTCATTTCAGTCAGTACTAATCGTAACTGTGTTGTTTCTGCCACAATAATGTCTTGTGCGGATAGGGAAATGGAGAAGACAACAATCCGGCCACCAGACACCAAGGATGCTGCAATTGCATTCTCTGTGGTGTATGCCAGTTTTTTTCCCCACCTTTTTCCTTCAATACATCACAAATTAGTAAATCAATAGTTGAGTAATTTCATAGTACCTCTACATATACGGGGCAGTATTTATTTCAAGCTATCAAAAAGACAGAGCATGAAAGGGTAATCCAAGCCACTA
>VXAK01001007.1:0-25435 GCA_013399435.1 Arenaria interpres
TTTCTTTTGATGCAGCCCAGAATTTGGTTGGTTTTCTGCGCTGCAAATGCACATTGCTGGCTCATGTTGAGCCTTTTTTCAACCAACATCCCCAATTCCTTCTCCTCAGGGCTTCTCTCAAGCCATTCTCTGCCCAACCTGTATTTGTGCTTGGGATTGCCTCGACCCTCATGCAGAATCTTGCACTTGGCCTTGTTGAACTGCATGAGCTTCGTACAGGCCCACCCCTCAAGCCTCTCTAGGTCCCTCTGGATGGCATCCCTTCCCTCCAGTGTGTCAACCGCGCCACACAGCTTGGTATGTCAGCAAAATTGCTGAGGGTGCACTCAATCTCACTGTCCATGTTGCCAACAAAGATGTTAAACAGCACCAGTCCCAATACCACCCCCTGAGGAATGCTACTCGTTACTGGTCTCCACTTGGATATCGAGCCATTGACTGCAACCCTTTGAGCGTAGCCATCCAGCCAATTCCTTATCTACTGAGTGGTCCGTCCATCAAATCCATGTCTCTCCAATCTAGAGACAAGGATGTTGCGTGGGACAGTGTCAAATGCTTTGCATAAGTTCAGATAGATTATGTCAGTTGCTCTTCCCTTATCCACCGATGCAGTAATGCCATGGTGGAAGACCACCAAATTCGTCAGGCAGGATTTGCCCTTAACGAAGCCATGCTGTGTCACCTCTTTATTTTCCAGGTGCCTTTAGCATAGTTTACAGGAGGATCTCCTCCACGAACTTGCTGGGCACAGAGGTGAGATTGACTGGCCTGTAGTTCCCTGGGTCTTCCTTTTTTTTCCTTTTTAAAAATGAGGGTTATATTTCCCCATTTCCAGTCAATGGGAACTTCACTGGGCTACCACAGCTTCTAAAATATGATGGAAAGTGGCTTAGCACCTTCATCTGCTGGCTCCCTCAGGACCAATAGATGCATCTCATCAGGTCCCATGGATTTCTGCACCTTCAGGTCCCTTAGATGGTCTCAAATCTTACCTTCTCCTACAGTAGGCAGTTCTTCATTCTCCCAGTTCCTGCCTTTGTCATCTATGACTTCGGTGGTGAGGCTAGATCTCTTACCAGAGAAGACTGAGGCAAAAAAGTCATTGAGTACCTCAGCCTTCTCCGTATCCCAGGTAACTAGGTCTCCCGTTTTCTTCAGGAGAGGGCCCACATTTTCCCTAGACTTCCATGTACTTACAGAAGCTTTACTTGCTGCCCTTGATGACCCTGGCCAGATTTAATTCTCTAAGGGCTTTAGTTTTTCAAATCCGATCCCTGTCTGACAATTTCTCCGTATTCCTCCCAGGTTACCTGTCTTTGCTTCTACCTTCCGCAGGCTTCCTTTTTGAGTCTGAGTTTGTCCAGGAACTTCCTGTTCATCCATGCAGGCCTCCTGGCATTTTTACCTGACTACCTCTTTGTTGAGATGCATCACTCCTGAGCTTGGAGGAGGTGATCTTTGAATATTAACGAGCTTGCTTGGCCCCCTCTTCCCTCCAGGGCTTTATTCTAAGGTATTCTGCCAAGCAGATCCCTGAAGAGGCCAAAGTCTGGTAGTGAGCTTGCTGTGTGCCCTCTTAACTTCCCAAAGGATCTCGAATCCACCATTTGATGGTCACTGCAGCCAAGGCTGCCCTTGAACTGCCAGGAGAAAGGTCTAGGCACTGAAGCCCCTCCCTTCAGCAGGTCCATCTGGGTGGAGGCATCAGCCACCACTGGGATGGGTGGTTCAGACCCCCAGGCCAGAGTAGCTACAGCCTTTGCTCTCAGATGAGTTCCCAGCATTCTGCCTTGAGGGTCAGGGAGGATGAGTGCCCTTGACCTTTGCAGATGGTCACAGAACGGTGCCCAGTTGCTGGGTTATGTGTACTTCAAGTCACCCACACGGCCAGCGGAATGCCTCTCCTTCCAAGATGCACCCTTCCTGCGCACTCTTGCACATGCACCACCCCACGTCCTGTTTGCCCACTCTGTTTGCAGCACTCCTGGTCACTTGTGCTCCATAGGGCTGCCCTTTGTGGGAGTGAGGAGTGGCTGTTGTTACTTGTCACCTTGCCCAGGCCTCATTAGCCACTCTCATGAGAGCTGCTAGCTCCGGGTGGGTCTCTGCACTCCACCAAGGTTTTCTTGTCTCAGGGAACCCCCCTGTACATCCCAATCCCCTGCTCCCCTACAATTAGGGAGATCAGCATTTCCTGTAAGTAAATTTATATGAAAGCCATTGAATTCATTATTTCTAGAAATGTAAGGTGTTTAAGAAGTATTATATAATTAACAAATGTAATACATTCAGGTGTTTTACCATTCCATTTCAGTTTAGAATTTTCATGTTTTGTCCATTACTATGTGGCCAAATTATTGGTCTGCACATTCATGATTATATAATCCATTTAATTCATTATTATTATAATCATTAATTATGATTATATAATTCATTTAATTCAATTAATTAATTCATTCATATAATTCATTATATATACAGTGATTCAGGTCAGGAGCCCCAAATAGAGATGTTTAAACAGTTTGCGAATTACTTTCAATCCATGGTTCATTTTGAATCCATCCTGGACACTGTCTGTTTTGCCTGCAAAATATGCAGAAAGTTCAACAGAGGGCAGAGAATGATTATTGATTGATTATTTAGTTTACTTTCCAGAATAAAACTCTTCTAATTTTGAGCAAGCCGTTAACACAAGAGACCTTTTATAATTCTTTAGGGAGAAGGATTTGGACCTTGGGAGTTTTGACATATTTCCAAGAGTTCAGTTCTGGTTTTAATTTTGACTCACAATGATTTATAAATATTATAGGTCAGTGTTCTGAGAATACAAAACCCTTATGAACCTTCCAGCACACTGACCGTAATCACACAAAAGCAACTATAGCTTATGTGCATTGAACCCAGAGCCCAATAACCAAAACATGTAGTCTATTCACATTAGAAGAAATGTTCAAAAATCTTACCTACCTAGTCATGAAGCCAAAAAATCACAATATATTAAATATTCATAGTCTCCAATCACAATTATATGCCTCCAAATACATAAATTGTGATTGTAACAGTCTATGTACTTCATTGTTAGATTGCATGAATAACTATAGACCTTTTGCAGGTCTTTAGCCTGGAGAAGAGAAGGCTCCATGGAGACCTTATAGCAGCCTACCAATATCTGAAGGGAGCTGCAGGAGAGACGGAGAGGGACTCTTTGTCAGGAAGTGGAGTGACAGGACAAGGGGTAACGGTTTTAAATTGGAAGAGGGGAGATTTAGATTAGATCTTAGGAAGAAATTCTTCCCTGCGAGGGTGGTGAGAGACTGGAACAGGCTATACAGGGAAGTTGTGGGTGCCCCAACCCTGGAGGTGTTTAAGGCCAGACTGGATGGGGCTTTGAGCAACCTGGTCTGGTGGGAGGTGTCCCTGCCCAGGGCAGGGGGGTTGAAACTGGATGAACTTTAAGGTCCCTTCCAACTCTAACCATTCTATGATTCTATGATTCTACAGTTTTTCTTAATGAAATCTCTTAAAAACAGCCTCTGCACACAAATGTACACACTCATCTCTTACAGACATAAGAGATTTAGAGAAATTAAGAGACTATCCTTGTAAAAAACATCTTCCATATGCTAATTTATAGAAATAGTAAAATAGTAAACAGATATCATGACTCAAGATCAGCAGTACCTTTGTAATTTTTGTAGGAATATTTGAAGTATATAATAATACTATACAGTAAGTCAGTCAGTTAAGAAGACTATAAGGCTGTACAGTGACAGGCCAGGTAGAAGAGAGAGAGGACTGCAAGTGAGTCAGAGTTGCTGACATGAGTAGCATAATTTTAAAATAACAAACATGAACAACGTGGAATAATGGCACCCATCCATCAGAGCACTTTAAAAATGTAGGTAACAAAGGGAAGCACAGTTGTTTGTGGGCCTCAATTGTTGTGTTCCTTTTTAAAAAAGAAAAGATAAAAGAAGATTGCGTCTTCCCTAGCGAATAACTGAGCAGTCATTGATAAGAAGCCTCCACATGGCAGTGTAGAAAAAAGGGAAAAAAGGCACTGAGAAAACAGATTGCAGCTTATGCAGAAGACTACTGGAGAGGAGTCCAGATAAGACCCCCGGGATCAGTGGTGTTGGAAAGAACTTCCTAGGGACCAGGGTGACTGTGCAGTTAGCCAAGAAACCAAGCCCAGAAACAAGAACTAATTTGCAGAGGAACCACGGAGGAGGAAAAAGCTATGTATGAATACCTTTTATTCTAGCTGCCTGGCTCACCTTGAGGTCTTTTAGTTTAAAAAACTATTTATTCTATCTTGTACTGTAATTAACTCTGGCCCTTTTTTTTTTTTTTAATTTAAAAACCTCTCAGATGTTATTAGGAACTCACTGTAAAGAAGGTGTCCACCTCAAATTGGTGGCTGACTTGGTGACCTGTTCTAGTATACTTATATCCCATTGAAAAAAATAGAATTTAAATACTTGCCTGTTCACTTTGCATAAATTTTATTCCCTTGCTAAATTAATTCCAAAAACAATTCTAAAAAATCCCAACTCATTAATATCTTCTTCAGATTATCTCATAACTTAATCCATCCAGATGGCTTTCCATTTCTTTGAAGAAAGATGAAGGAAATCAAGATTTAAACCAAGCCAAAACTAGCTACACCAAAGTCAGAACAAATTTGGTAGGAAAAGAACAAATCAAACCAAACCAAAACTGTCAATTATAGAACTATAAAACTTACTTCAAGAGGTAATCAATTTGTTCTTGAGGTTAAATTACCCAAAAAAGATACTGACACATTCTGATATTACTTCAAAAGAAGAAATTTGCACATACATAGTGTGACTCAAGTTGGGGAAACTTGAACAATACAACAACCTCTACTGGAAACAACACTTAGTGGAAAGGTGAAAGAGGAATATGGGAAGTAAGGTTTCAGGCATATTGCAGCACAGTTCTACATAGTTCTCCAAATGTTTGTTGTGGGTTAACTCTGGTGGGCAGCTAAGCCCCACACAGCCACTCACTCACTTGTCCTCACCCAGTGGGGTGGGGAAGAGAATTGGAAGGGTAAAAGTAGAAGGGAAGAATTGGAAGGGTAAAAAAGAAAAAACTTGTGCGTTGAGATAAAGATAGTTTTAATAGGTAAAGCAAAAGCTAGACATGCAAGCAAAGCAAAATAATTCATTCAGTACTCATAGGCAGGCAGGTGTTCAGCTGTTTCCAGGAAAGCAGGGCTTCATCATGTGTTGCAGTTACTTGGGAAGATAAACGACGTAACTCCAAATGTCCTCTCGCTTCCTCCTTCTTCCCTGCAGCTCTTCTCATTGAGAACAATGTCAGATGGTATGGGAGATCCCTTTGGTCAGTTGGAGTCAGCTGTCCCAGCTGTGTCCCCTTGCAACTTCTCATACACCCCCAGCCTACTCATTGGTGGGGCATTGGGAGAAGCAGAAAAGACCTTGACACTGTACCAGCACTGCTCAGCAATAACTAAAACACTGATGTGTTATCAACATTGTTTTCAGCACAAATCCAAAACATAACATCCTACAAGGTACTATGAAGAAAACTAACTCTATCCCAGCCAAAATCCCAGTACAAAAAAAGAGCATAGTATATTTATAAGTGAGATAAAGTAAGGATATGAAGCGAGAACAGAAGACAGAATTTGAAAATATGGCAGAAATAAAAAAAAGGATTAAAAATACCAGCTTTTTGGCTTATTGGATCAGGTAGGCTTTGAGGATGGATGAAACTTTACAAGGTTCTTTACTCTTTATCTTGTAAATCAGTGCTCTGAATAAAATGACAACAGAACATTTTTGGATAACAGAATGAATAAAATCAACAAGATACAGATTTGGATAGCAAGGCAATAGGTTGATGCATCATTTGAAGTGCTTTCTAAAGTGGGTATCATTAGTCCTTCAGTATATATACACCAGATTGCCTTTCTGTTTGCCAGTTAGAGGGTAAATATGCTACTGATTAGCTGGCTGGCAGTATCTTGCACCTGTGAGAGAGTGTAATGCTTGTGTAGTGCATTGAATATGTGATTTTTGCTATTAACAGAAGAAGCCTTCAGGCTGCGTGCTGACCCAGCAGTGCAGGGGCTCAGCCTCACCTTGGTCTGAGCTGGGTTTTGTGACTGCTGCTTTCTCTGCTCCAGCTTCAGCTCTGAGGATGGACCCTCTGAGGAGTGGGGGGGACGAGACACTACCCATCCCACCTGCTGAAGTCAGTTCCAGACAAAAACTAGGCCTTTGTGTGTGGGAGTCTGGGGGGTCTGGGGACCAAGGCTTCAGCTGGCAGTCCAGTAAAAAGAAGTGGTCTGTGATTAGAAAATATATTACCAAAACCTCAGAAAACATGCAGACAAAAACACCCTAGACTTGAGACAGAGGAGGAAGAGGCCCTTTCCATGAACATCATCAAGAAGGTATCAAGATGCCCATAAGCCTCATAACTAAGGCTTGAACATTTACCCCTTTCTTACTGAAAAAGATAGATGCTGTCGACATTGCGCTTCAAGGACACACTGGAAGGGTGAACATAACACCAAAAAAGAGAATATTAGTAAACTTAATTCTATAGGTATTTTGGGGATTTTAGCTGTTTCTATATTAAGCAGAGAGTATGGACTATTAGACAATTAAAACATTAACTAAACTAACAGTAGTGTTTAATTTAGTTGGATCATGTGATATGTTTCCTTCCGCTCATAATATTTTGTGCATAATACATAGTTCTCAGTTTCTACCAAATTCGTAACATGGATAAGCAGAAGCAATTTTTCTCACATCAAAATCTGCACCATATTGACCCCTTTGTCCCCTATGCCATTTTGTCACTTCCTCTAGTTTTTCATCCCATTAAATCTGTCCTACATTTCCCATTAATATCCCATTTCCATTGATATCAGCCTCAGCCTAAGCACCAGCAGAAGGGTAACACTGGTAAGCAAAAAACATGTAAGATTTTGGCTCCATCTTCAAGAGCAGTGCCTTTGGAGATGTTGCCCTAGTCATCCAGCATCAAAAAGAGTGGCATTAGTGTGTAGCACTTAAATAACTCAATAATTCATTTAGCTAATATTTATGGTTCAGGTTTAGTTCCCAAGAATTCATGCATTAAATAAAAACATAGCAGATTGAATGGAGCTGTCCCAACTATAACACTGTGTTTTGAATAGGGCTGAAGAGCTCTCACTCTTGAATTACTTAACTAAGATTACATTTGGTTTTGTTCATTCTGTAACTTGAGTAGTTTTAAAATCAGATAGGCAGCTATAAGCCAAGTATTTGTGAACACACGTCCATTTCCTAGTGCTATCAGCATTTTTGCTTTGTCTTCTAAAGTCAAGAATAGGGGAATTAGTAAATTTTGGTAGTAGACCACCTGAAACCTTATTGTTCTAGCTAACTTGTGCTCAGTGTATGTGTATTTTAATAATAGTCTACAATACTGTAGTATACTACCTTTTTTTCCCTATGGAGTGGGAAAAATAAAGTTAGCAAGTGTGACACAAACCTGACTCAGACAGAGCTTTGAATTGGACCTGTCTGCACATTCTCTTTGATATGAAAGGGCTTTGAATTGCTAAAGCTATATTTTATAAAAGCATAATGAGAACAATGAAGTTTTGAAGAGAGAATTATTACAAAGGCAAATTAAAATAAAAAGGCCTTTGTTGTGTCTTTTCCTCCAGTTTTGCTATCAGTATCCCAGTTCTTTTGTCAGTCCAGTTCTCTTGATTGAGACAATTTCTACAGTTTGCTTCTTGGGACCATAGGAAAAATGTCTGTCTGCCCTTCACCACAGTGCTTTAGCTCCGTATCTGTTTTCTTTGCTTCTCGCAAATCCTTTGCTTTGTGCTCATGTGCTCACCCTGTTGCTCACAGCTCTGCCTGGATTCCTGCAGCTGCAGTTGTACTCAGGAGTGATTTCACTCCTTCCCTCCAGCAGCTTTCTTCTAATCCTTAGTGCAGTAGACAGGAAAAATTTAAACAGTCAGTGTTCCTTTATGCTGCTCACTCACATGCTTTCAAAGAGAATTGAACATACACTAACTTATACTGTCATTTTATATGTAGTAAAAAAATGACCTAACAAATACCTAACTTTTTCATTTTGAACTCCCTCCACCAGAAATACAAACTTCCTTTAAGAACTAAAGTTGTTTCTTGCATAATGACATGCCACCAGAAGTTTGTACTCTGGAAAATATTTCCAGACACAAAGTCACAGGACTGATAACATCACTCTTCAGTGTACTAACATTTCTCCCCAGCCTAGTAATTAATTACCACTGATGGAGAAAGAATCCATTGCAAAGTTTTCTTTATTCTTCAGAATAAGTATAGGAAGACTGACATGTTTAAAATCTCAAAATATTGGTTTTATACAAAATATTAACTAAAAGAATATAAAATAAGATTGATTTTCCTAGAAACAATAAATTAATTTATTATTCACTGTTACAGCTTTTGATACAATTTACCATTTACAAATGAAAGGTTTAAGACCCTCAGGATTTCTTGCAGTTTTATGTAGGAAATTTAATACCTTAAGGTCTTGGCTCAAGATCTGATGCTATAGCAGGACCTAATAGCGCCTATCTATACCTACAAGGTAGGTGTGCTGGTTTGGGCTGGGATAGACTCAGTTTTCTTCACAGTAACTAGTATGGGGCTGTGTTTTGGATTTGTACTGGAAACAGTAATGCTAGTACGGGGATATTTTCATTATTGCTGAGCAGTGCTTACACAGAGTCAAGGCCTTTTCTGCTCCTCATCCCCAGACTGTAGGCTGGGGACACACAAAAAGTTGTAAGGAGACAGAGCCGGGACAACTGATCCCAGCTGACCAAACGGATATTCCTTCATCATGCTCAGCAATAAAACTAGGGGTAGGCTGGCCGGGGGGCTGCTGCCTGGGGACTTGGCATTGGCCAGTTGGCGATGAGCAATTGTTTTCATTTGCATTACTTGTCTTTCTTGAGTGTTATTTCTCTGTTATTTTCCATTTCATTACATCATCATTATGATTATTATTATTCTGTTTTTAGTATTATACTATTCTTATCTCAGCTCATGAGTTTTCTCACTTTTACCCTTCCAATTTTCTTCCCCCTCCCATCCTGCTCGGGGAGAGTGAGCGAGCAGTTGTCTCGTGCTTGATTGCCAAGCTGGGGTTAAACTGTGACACTAGGCTATTTAGAAGATTGAGTCAGGCTCACTACAGTAGTGCACAGTGGGAGAATGAGAGACAACAGGCATAAGTTGAAACATCAGGAAGAATTTTTTCACTGTGTGGGCAGACAAGGACTGGAACGTGTTGCCCTGAGAGATTATAAAGTCTCCATCTTTGGTGGCTTAGGAACCTAGACTGGATAAAGCCTTGAATAACCTGGTCTGACCTCATGGTTTATCTTGCTTTGAGCAGGAATTTCGGACTACAGACTTCCTAACATCCCTGCTCTTACACCCTATGATAACAGAGGTGAAACAACCTTAAACTAAGTGTGAATAACAGTATTTAGCACCACCTTTAGTTTCAAATTAGAAATAACCCCAAAAGTGAAACACATGCCAAGTCTATGTCAATAAGAACAACCTATTGTTTATATAAAATGAGAGTGGTTTTACAGTGATGCTTTGATTTTTATTTTTTTTCATTTTCCATGGAATACATTGGTCCAGAGAGAAAGAGATAAGTGTGACTCTGGACTCTGGACAGCAGGACAGGGCCCTCATCCTTATCTGTGAAAGGTATAAGAATGTTGAACATACTATGCATTTCATAGTTGTTATATAAGTTTCGTAACCTCTAGACAACAAAGCCATATTCACTCACATCTTATCCCTATTCTGTCTTGCACAGTAAATATGTTAATAGGGAATCTATGCTTTTTCCTGATAGAGTTCTAAAAGTAAACACACTGGGCACTTGCAGATTTAGGTACTTTTAATAATAGCAGATACTGAATACATATATAGGGGCTTTTACATCTGCATACAAATAAATTATGGCTTTCCACAGTTTGGGAGCCTTATTAAAAAAACATAGCTCATGTGTTAAAGTGGAGTATGGTCCTGAAAGCAGGTGAAATCTTAGGGTTCCTGTGTTGATGGCCCTGTGATGCCACCACACCGTTCTCAAAGCAATTAAAATTTTGTCATCCTATCAAAGATCTGCTATTTGATATTTCAATACTTTCCAGACAGCAACCGTCTCTTTACTTGTCTTCCCACTCTAGGGAGTAGCTTAGCTTCAAATTTCTCCTCCTCCGTATTTCAGAATGTCTTCAGATCCATACCTACCCAGAGGCCACATACAGTTTGGTCACTAGATGACTAATGTTTGAGTTCAGGTATGAGGCTCTATTCTAGTAACATCGGGTACCCTTCACTTGCTGTTATCTTAGTTCCAGTCTTCCATTGCTTGACTTGAATCGGTAGAAAGAAACCAAGTGGCTCCAGCTTCCACATGCAAGAAGGTAAGAAGAGCTTTCTAAAAATAATTAATAAGCATGTTTGAATGAAGAAAACCTCTGTGTCAGGCAATCAATTAAAAATTGTGTGAGCACAGTGGTAATTATATTTTTCATAATTAATTAAAATATGAAGGACCATAGAATTTACAGACTATAATATTAACATATTATTTATTTCAGGGTCTGGAAATCAATGGTTTGCCACAATGTGTCTTGAAAATGGCTGTTTATTGACATCATACCATGTGTCAACAGAACACAATACCTAATCCACTTCATTAATGAATGAAATTCAAGCACTAGAAAACATGAAAAATTTGTGCAGTTACTTTTTTTGCTTTGAATAGATGATGACTATACACATTTCAAAATTAGTAAGACTCATTTACTTGTTTTAGGGAATTAACAACGAAGCAAAATTTTACAAATGACTTCACTAGCCCCAGGAGGGATACAAACCAGATATACATCAGATTGTATAGAATCAATGCTGCTGCAAACATGTCAGAAAAATAATGTCTGTCTTCTTTTAAAGGGAAATCTACTCTGCATATCCATGATACACAGACTATTAAATAGACAAAAGCCAAATTTATCTTTCAAGGAGATAATAACAACCTGTGAATGGTGACAAAAAGTCACTATTTCAAAAGATTTTCAAAGCTTTCAGAAAGCTTTGGGAATTCCTTTGTTCATTTTTCTGTGATTTAAATCCTTTTTAAAATTAATTTAAGTCCTAAAACTTCTTATTTGCTGAACTGTTCAAACATAATAGCAATAAAAGCAAACTTGGATCTTTTAAATTTGGGACATTTTCAAAATGCATGGAAATTACAGACGAAAATATTAATACTTTATAGGAAAAATGAAAAGATTATGTTAACCACTATCCATTTTTATCTATTTGTTAGTATATGTGTGAATGAAAGCCCACAATGAATAGATAGGAATACATCATATTTGAAGTTGCTTTTCTTACAAGATGCAGGACATCATTTCATTGGCTTTTTTCCAAATAGTAATCAGTCATTTCAAAACATGTTTTACCAATCTTGGCAGCAAATTCATCAGACTAAAAAAGACTATTTTTATCAATTAGCCTTTGCAGCTTGCTGCAAAGTGAATGCATCTGAAGATAAATCTGTGGTAAAACTGTATTTTCTGATTAGCTTTAACCCATTCATTTGGCAAACTTTCAGATATTCTTCCTTGAGTGCCTGCCTGCTATTCAACATCAGCTGTCTCCAGTTTGGTATCTAACCTGAAATATTTGTTTAGTTTTCCCTTGTTGCAGTTTTGGCCCAGTTGGCCAATCAGACTTACAGATGCCCCCCCTCCTCCAGCTCTCTCTCCAAAAAGAGGAGAGGAAGAGATAAAGAGATTTATGAGTTTAGAAAAAAAATCTAAATTACTTTAATGAAAATATTAATAAATTAATGAAATAAGTAATAATAATTTTTTAAAAGTATACAATATATACAAAACTGTTTCAAGCTCCCAGGATGATGATCACATCACCAGCAGGCACAGGAAAAATCCCAGACTGGAGTCACCAATGGAAAGGAGCTGGATTAAGATGGATTATGGATCTGAAGTCAGGAATGCTTGGATCCGGATCAAAGGCAGAAGAACAGGCAGGGTCCTCTTCGGACATGAGCCATTGAAGAAAGAGAGATGACCCTTTGATCCCTCAGCGTCTATACTGAGTGTGATGCAGATGGGATGGCTACCCTGTTGGTCAGTTTTGGGTCATCTGTCCTGTCCGCTCCTCCCCACAGGTGTGACCCCTCTACGCTTTTTTGCTTCTGACCCTTTAACGAAGCAAATACCAAAGTTACCTGACCTTGGTTGTTCTAGCAAGCAAGAGCCTCTCTGCACACCATTCCTTGGCATAATCAGGCCTTATCACACTGAGAGTGAACAGTTTCTGAACAATATGCCATTAATTTCAGAGTTTAGTTAGCTAGTAGAGGCCCAGCTAACAAGTAAAATTGCTGAATAGAAATTTGGTTATGATTTACTCCAAACTAGGACATCCCTGTTTAGTTAGATGAAAAACAATTCATTGCATCTGTCCTAGAGATCTTTCTTGGATGGAATGAACCATCTTCTAGAAGTGTCCAGTTGAAACTGTTGGTTCTAACAGGGGTTAGAGTAAACATCTAGTTTTTTTGTTCCAAGTCAGGTCACATGAACTTGCATTTTATATATTACAGAGCACAGACCTCCCAAATTGTGAGAGAAAATACAGTCTTCTGATGCTATAAAGTTCTTACCACTGAAGGGGTCTTCTAATTAACCCAGAAAGTGTCTTCAGTATTAAATTCATTGTGTTTTTTCTCACTTTCCCTGGCTTTCATCTGGTTTTCATTTCATTTGGGTTTGTTATCTTTCTTCCATTACACGTGTCAGTATGTATTGATATTTAAAGATAGGATTCTGGAACAAAACAGTGTCTACATAAACCCCCAAAATTTAGAATAATTAAAATCATAAGAGTCCTCTGTGCAGAAAACATTCAATAATACCACAGGTAAAGTTCTTATACATCCACTTCTTGGTTTCTAACCCTTTTCCAGATGTCATGCCTTGTTCCTTTTACTGCTATTGGCAGCAAGAGTGTTATGGTGAGTGTTATTGTGAGCATCTGGAGTCCTTCACCAGGAGCAATATCATGTTTGTGCTGCTGGTTTCATCTCATTGCTCTAAGATCTACCTAGGATCATGTTTATATGTTTGCTAAAATGCTTATATACCTTTCTTTTTCTTCATTGGGTTGCAGTTCCACATCACATCTGAATTGACTATCTCTTGTGGGGTTTATGTATGTTAGATACTATTTCTTTGCTCTTTTTGTTGGCCTTAAGACTAGTTTTGTCCAGCTCCAGGTCTGTATTTCTTTCACTGTTCACTGGTGAGTTGTTTATAGCTATGGGGTCTCCAGTGCCAAGTCTGTGCCTCACCTCCTATTTTTCCGTCTCTGTAGTGCCCTATGCTTCATGTTGCATCTACAGTTTTCAAGGTTTCTTTTACCACATCAAGCCTGTATTTCTTTAAATTATATCACTATGTTAAGGCCATAAACCCATGGTGATACTATCAGCTTTTAAAGATGACTATCCTTTTTATGAGAGACCCTCAGACCCTATTCTTGTCTCAATATTATTGCACTGGCACATGGTCAAGAACATTGTATATCTACAGCGCTTCCAGAATTTCCAGATGCTGTGGTACTTAGTCCAGTATCCAGGGATTCAAGTACTCCAAGTTTGTCCCATTAACTAATGCTGAGAGATGTCAAATTTGGCTTCAGGAAATGGAAATATACCCAAAGGTCATTGGAGGCTAGAAGTTACAGTTCTAAGAAATTTTGAATGTTGAAAAGTTAGTTTTCTTTCAAAGGGTATAAAACTCTGTTGTTTCTCAGAGTCTAATAATGTTATCAAGTGCTACAATAAGCAGACCTTTTTCCTTCTCACCACAGTTCTAACAGAATGTACAGATGTACAAAATTTAGTTATCTAATTATAATTAATATTTATTTTGTTTTTCTGGTTTTCATCTATAGGTATGCCTAGAGATTTTTTTTTGTTGTTTTCTGGATATTAATTCATTACAATAAATTAATGCATAATGTGGAAGATGAGAATATAAATTTGGATTATAAGAGGATGTGATGTGGTCACTTGACAATGTATCACACATTTTATCCATATGAACAACCTTCATTTTAGGCATTAACACAACTGCGCCCTCTTGGGATTTTTCATGACAGTCAATATTCTTAAAATCTAGCATTTAGGATTAAAAAAAAAATATATATATGGAAATACTCAAGTTAAAACCAACATCATTTTCTCACCAACAACAGAAAGGTTATAAACTGGTTTTTTTTAACAGCTATTCTCAACTTTGTTTTTCTTCCTCTGCCTCCTAAAATACAGGAGATATGAAAACAGGGCTACTGGTAGCTACCCAGCCCATCCTACTGCTTCTGTGTTTCTGTGATGGGCTCATCTGTTCCTGAGATTCAAGGGCTGTTTTTGCTCTCACTTTCTATATCACCCACTCTCTTCCTCCTCCTCCTCAATGCACTCAATCCACAATGCTGCCTCAGGCTTCTCCTTATTTAGCACTTCCCTGGTCTCTGCAGTTGCCTAAGGGCACACCTTCCCAGAATACATTCCTCATTTACATCTCTTCCTCATCCATTACCTTGCTTATTAAATCTCAAGTAGATATGTCTCCTGAAGACCTGTTCCCCAAGTCTGCTACTTTAGTAGTTGCCTAAAATCTACAGTCATGTTTCTGAACACTGTTAGGTAATTTAGTAGGAATTGAACTCAGACAAAATCCTTTCACTGTCATAGAAACACTACCACTTAGACTTGCGATTTCCGAGGACCATGGAAAAAAACTTTATCTTGAATAGTCTCCTTTCTCAGACTTAAACAATCAATTATCTTTTGATAAGATTATTCCCCATCTCAGTTTATTTCTTCTCGATTAATTGTAAAAACCTGTTTTTACACTACTACAAGTTAAACAAAGAGGATATATAATCTTTATCAATAATTAAAGATTAAGTGCAAAACTATAGAGACAAATGAGTGACTGACGTGGTAGGTTTATCCGGGCTGGATGCCACATGCCCACCAAAGTTCCATCACTCCACCTCCTCAGCTGTACAGGGGAGAGAAAATATAAAGAAAGACTTGTGGGTCCAGGTAAGGACAAGGACATCTCTCACCAGATACCATCACAGGCAAAACAGACTCAACCTGGGGAAACTAATTTAATATACTGCCAGTCAAATCAGAGTAGGATAATGAGAAATAAAACCAAATCTTAAAACATCTTCCCCCCACTCCTCTCTTCTTCCCCGGCTCAACTTCACTCCCAATTTTCTCTCCCTCCTCCCCCTGAGTGGCACAGGGGGATGGGGAATGGGTGTTGTGGTCAGTTCATCACACACTGTCTCTGCCGCTCTTTCCTCCTCAGGGGGAAGACTCCTCACACTCCTCCCGTGCTCCAGTGTGGGGTCTCTCCCATAAGAGATGTTCCTCTTCCCTCACAAACTGCTCCAGCATGGACCCTTTCCATTGGGTACAATCCTTCAGGAAGAGACTGGTTCAGCATGGGTCCCCAATGGGTCACAAGTCCTGCCAGGAGCCTGCTCCAGCATGGGCTTTCCACAGGGTCACAGCCTCCTCTGGGTGCATCCACCTGCTCTAATGTGGGGTCCTCCACAGCCCACAGGTGGATCTTTACTCCACCATTAACCTCCATGGGCTGCCGGGGGACAGCCTGCCTCACCATGGTCTTCGCCACAGGCTGCAGGGGAATCTCTGCTCCAGCACCTGGAGCACCTCCTCCCGCTCCTTCTTCACTGACCTTGGTGACTGCAGAGTTGTTGCTCTCAGATGTTTTCATCTCTCCACCTGCAGTTGGTATTGTGTAGAATTTTTTTCCCTTTCTTAAATATATTATCAGAGGTGCCACCACCATCACTGATGGGCTCAGCCTTGGCCAGCAGCAGGTCCATCTTGGAGAAGGCTGGCATTGGCTCTATCAGACATAGGGAAAGCTTCTGACATCTTTTCACAGAAACCACCCCTATAGTTCCCCCGGCTACTGAAATCTTGCCATACAAACCCAATACAACTGGCTTCAGGCATTGCTAGCTGTCAATCTCATTTTGAAAATTATTCTGTTAAGGGATTCATAAGAATTTATAAGTTCTAAAGGTTCAAGCTATTTGGGGGAATTAAAGGATTTTAACAATTGTATATCTCTGAGGTTTCCACCTGAAAGCTTGGCAGTGTTGAAAATATGTCAACTTTTTTGTCAAGTTCAATATTTACAGCTGTGTATAATATACTAGTGCTGTGTGCTGCATTTGACTGCAGGCGTATTTTTTTGATTTAGAGTTGACGTATAAAGATGTAAATGACTTGGTACCTGCTTACCCAAGATTTTTGTCTTCTCAAACAATACAGTTTTGACTACAAACAAGAGAAGGCCAAGCTAACCATGATATAATCTGTTATGGAGCAAAATGCCTGATTATTCTAATGAATACATTTCATTTTTCAGCCCATACATATATTTCATCATCAGTCACCTGGCTGTGGTAACTTTGAGGAGAGAGGACAAAGTTAATCACTTCTCATGGGCTTCTAGAAAGTCTGTGTATTAGCAAAGAAATAGCAAAATTCCAACTTTCCAGCTGCTGCTTTGTTTTTTTTCCCTGAATTCATATCACTAACTGAATTGCTCACTATCAATATTTAAATTATTGCATCTTAAATTTATCCTAATTTCAGAGGAATTCTTGAAAATATTACTGCTGAAAGAATGGATAATAATAATAACAAAAACAACAGCTAAAAACCCCTGACTGGTTTTACAGTTCTCAAAGTTTTGTATTTATTATGTTGTAGTTTTGACTGTTGAATATTGGGGCACACAGTACAGCAATGTTAGAGCCAATTTTTGAAAGTCTTTTAGAGAACTTCCAGTTGCAGGTCACTTTACTTGGATTTCAATAGGTATTAGCCTAAAGCTTTTGGTGTCCAAGTATCTAAAATTTACTATTGATCATATGACTTCTTCTCTGTAGGAAAGCAAGCTGAGGAATTTGCTGAATCTACTTATCTACTGATATATTTTATCAATATCAGTTCTTCAGGTTTTATAGGATTTCTCCTGTTTTACACCAGATAATGTGAGATACTGAGATAGGTGAGCAAATAAACACAATTATGGTTGCCCAAAACCTGCAGGGTGTGTCATTTTGTGTGCTTGCATAAGTGAATTAAAAATAACCCAACAAATGTAACCTATATCACTTTACCAATGAGTATCAAAAAGGCAGTCAAAATAAATTATGTAAACTACAGTAAGCCTGTTAGCACAGAGTTAACAATCACTTTTCAAAAACAGATGGTTGATATATGTATTCCACCTGCTACAGTTGTCATTTATCAGCATATTTTACAGTGCCAGCAATAAAATTTCCATTCTGATGGTGCCTAGATAATTTTTGAAAATGGTACTTCATAGCACATCAAAGTATCTAAGTCATCTCAAAAATTAAATCCAAAATTCAATATGGAGTCATCAACCCTACTTCATACAAGATGTTTTAAGATATTAAATAGTCTAGCTTTACTAGAAGAGTCCTCTAAGTGAAATATCTCACATAGCACATCTCTGTTGTATGTCAAGGTGTTTTCAAAAATGTCACTATGGTTTTTTATGTGTTCTTTAAATCTAGTTTTATGGTGCTAGAAAGGTAACTGATAACAATCATAAATGACCAGATTGTAGAAGATGTGGCTAAAGTTGTTATCTGTGTTGTGAACGTTTATAAAATAGAATGTCCCAAAGTGTTTTGGTGGTTCAGACTAATTCTAGCCCATGTATACATACTTTTACGCATCTCATCAAAACCACTGTGCATTCAATGCCCTCTGAAGAGATTTTGCTCTTTCTAGTCTTTTATCACTCTCCATTGCAAAGAAAAATAAAATGTTTTGCAAAAATTAATTTGTTTAATTTGATTTTTAAAATACTGATTTTCCGCATTGTAGTCATAACATTTTTAACTGTGAGGAATAAAATCTACAAATAAATCAAGACTGTGAGGAATAAAATCTACAAGTAAATCAAGATTGGTGGAAGCAAAAATACATTTATTAATTTGACAGAAACAGTTGAGAAAAAAGCAAACAAATAAACCTTCAGTTTTGGTCTACAAAAGCTGGTTTATCTCTACAAAACTTCTTTTGTTTAGAATAGTTTTAATGTTCCTAAGGAGTCTGCTAAAGATGTAACTTCATGAATACTTTACCAGGAATCTCAAACCGTTTTAATTTTTAAGTAACTCCCATTACTATAATATCTAAGGTTTAAGGTAATTTTTTTGAGTAAGGTGGAATGTTCAAGATCTGAGAAAAAAATTTGTTCAGTTGTGCCAAACATGTTACTTACCAGGGCTGCGGTGATCTGGTAAAATCAAACTGTCTTGTGATTTTGTGAATCTCAAGCAGTAGTACAGTGGTAAATAAAAATGTAGGAAATTTCTACATTGCCCCAGCTAGAAAGAGACAAGCTCTGTCTGTCATTTAATCTGTTGACCTCAGGTATTCAATGAATACAGAAATGATGATGGAGGAGACAAATGCAAATACACTTTCTTTCCCACTTTTCACTAAAAAGAATGTCTAGCAAAATATGCCACTCTCTTTCATTACGTTTATTTTATCCATGTTGCTGCTTTTCAAGATAGTTGATAGTGAATTTAAAAAAAAAAAAAAAAAAAAGATTAAACATGAGTGTAGGAGGCAAAGTTATATTTGAAGTTTGGGGAAAAGCACTACTCAGTAATTTAATATAGTCTTGAAAACATACATTGGTGTGACTCCGCATACTATTGAATATGTGGTCTTTCTGTATCTTTTATAGAAATTTCAAATGTTGCCACTAAATTTTTCCACTGCAAGTATCAAAGATATGAATTATACCTTTGCAACATTTATCTGACCTCATAGCAGACCACAAATCGTGTTTAAATGGTTAGAATCTCATAGTAAATTAGAGACATTTATTTCTGCGTTTCATATAATACATCTTTCGCTTGTTTTACCTGTGATGCAAGCAGACTAGCTGTTTGAACAGACTAGGTAGAGCTGCAATTTTTGGACACAAGTTTATATTGTACATGGGGTGTTTTGGGTTGATTTTTTTTTTGTTGGGTTTTTTTTTTAACCTTCCTCACCAATCATCTCTCTGTCATCACTTTTTCTTGTTTTTAAACTCATCCATTTATTAATCACAACATTTCCTCACTTTTTCCTGTACATTTACACAAGGCTTTAAAATACAGATTTCTCCATTTTGGGATTCTGTTGTTCTATGTACTTTGGCATGCCCACTAAATTGTAGTTTGTTCTTTCTTTTCTTTCTTTCTTTCTTTCTTTCTTTCTTTCTTTCTTTCTTTCTTTCTTTCTTTCTTTCTTTCTTTCTTTCTTTCTTTTTTTCTTTCTTTCTTTCTTTCTTTCTTTCTNTCAAACTTCCTTCCTTCGTTCCTTCTTTCCTTCCTTCCTTCCTTCCTTCCTTCCTTCCTTCCTTCCTTCCTTCCTTCCTCATTGTATCACCCTTCTCACTTTGTGTACTGTTTGGAGATAAAAGATCCAAATATTGGTGTAGTCTTTTTAATAATATAATGTTAAAATAAATAGAATCTTAGTTTTATTTTTATCCTTATTCTATCAAAATGTGTACAAGCTTTGCAAATTTTTTTTAACTGCTATTCTATTTATTTTGTTGGTCTACATTGAGTCCTTCCAGATACCATAGTGGTTAAATTCCTTGCAATACTGCATTGGCTGGCAAGTGGGCAAATATGAGCAGGAAAAATACAAAAAAGATGAATTTTTTAACTTAAAGTGTCTAAATATACCTATGTGAAGACAAATAATCTTCTTCGATAAAGATAGAACAGAAAATTAAAATATATTAAGATCTGGACCTTTATCTTCCTAAGTTTTTAGTGTATCAGTTCTGGAATAAATTGAAACTCTATTTTCACAGTTAATACCTTTGATATGTTTTAGAAACTACAAACCTTTACCCTGAATTACAGATTAGACTGCTTTGGCATCTACTGAGGTATTTTGTTTAGTCTGTGGAGGTGTCTATCAGGCTACTCTGGAGAATTTTAGAGTACAGCTGCTCCACTGTGAAATGTCCACCTCCCATACTTCCACCCTCCTTTCCTCCCCTAGGTGAGTGAAATATCAGGAAAATATTATAAGCTTTAATTCTTCTTTACAGAAAGAAGAGTTAAGAACATTTTACCCTCATTACATATAATGATCAAGTTATCTCAGTGTCAGAAAAACATTTATTCAAAGCTTCAGCTAAAAATTGCTGTTATGAAAAATGTCCAGAGAGAAGGCCTAAGTTCCAAACATACCTATGGGACATGGAACAATCTTATTTCAGTGCTTCCTTTGATGTGAAATAGATATCTAAGCTAAAGAGCTTCCAAAGGTTTAACCTTTGAAAAAGAGGCAAGTTGAGAAAACAACTGAACAACTCAGACCCTAAGGAGAAGCAGAAGCCCTAAGGTCTCCATGACCTTAAAAAAAAAAGCAGTAGGATTTCAACAGGCAGCTAATCATTGCCGCTGAGAAGTATTGAAACTACCACTCGTTACGCCACTAAACATAAGACAAAGAAATATGGTTTGCCTGCTTCACAAAGAAGAGAAAGGTTCAGGACCTTTCAGTTTCCAATGGGATTTTTATAGACAACCATAGAAGTCTTAAGTAATACCTTGCCCATTGCGAATTTAATAGACTTACAGTGTTCCTTGAGGCATGTTCCCTTTCCCATGTTATTAAGCTCTTCAGGAGGAATGTTGCTTTTCAATTCTATCTGGCTGTAAACACACAGGCAATAAAGCAGAAAAGGATGGATCATATTTGTTCTAAATATAAGTTTATTTTCTTCTTTAAGTATTTTTTACTTTCATTTGCTAATAAATGCTTATATTTTCTACAACAGCTCTTGACAGTCAGGAATTATACATCCCTGTATTAGTAGCTAAAGACAGAAGTTCTTTTGGTCCTTTTACCCCTTTCTCTCTTCTGTGAAAATTTTTTCTGTTCACTTTATTCTTGCTGTTTTACTCGCAACAGATTTTAATAACTGAAATAGTTTCTATCTGTTTCCACAGAAATTTCTCAAATATCTCTAAATAACTTTTTCTGCCCAGTGGTTCCGCCTCGATTCCCATCCATACTAGATTAATCAGCCATTGTCTGTATATTGCAAACCCAGGGAGAACTTGCACCTCCTCTGTTCCAGCTGTGTCCTAGGTTTCACCCAGCCCAATATGGCGCGCCCTTGCACAGCTGCCTACCTTCACTTGGGAGACACATGCTGATATTAAATTTCCTTGAATCATCTCTGTTATTTACTCAGAATGGTACAAAGTATTTAAATTTAGTCTCACCAGCGAGGTCTATAAAACAGCACTTTCAAATATCTCACTAATGATTATGATGTTGCATTTCCTATGAACAATGAGAAAGCGTTTGTTTCTTCGCTGAAAACTGAGCAAATAAAGCCTAGTTTTGCCATTCAGTTAAGTTCCTTCTGTTTTGATTCAAAAAGCTTTTTCCCCTTTGTTGATGTCTGTTATCCATTTATGTACAGTTTTATACTTAATATTTTTGTGCAGGTTTATTTTCATATTTTGTACTTTTGCAGTTTGAAATCACACAGACTTTTGTATTTTATTGTAGAAAATTTCTTTCTCACTCAGTGTATTGACTTGATCTATTATCATTTCAGATTTTAATAAAACGTGTATCTCCCACACATACCTCTAGAAATCATACTGAATAACATCAGGCACAGTCCTAATCCATGAATGCCAGAAGAGACCTCCTCATCTCTAAGAGGTGGAATACTTCAGAATTCAGAGGTATTGAACCTCTCACAGAAGTATGTGAGCCATCAGGAACATACCTTTCATTTGAACATAGGAAAGGTCAGAGAGGCAGCTGGGGAAAGGAATTAATACTATCTGGAGAAACTGTTACCTTAGAGAAGGGAGTGATTTATCATTGCATTTTTAAAGCCACCTTCCCAAAAGATGGATAAGTAATCATATCATTTTACTGTAGTAAAAACTGTGGAGTATTTGTGAATTTCCTGTTAATGGATACACTTAGGTTCTCTTCTGTACCTGGAAAGGCCCTTTTAAATCTAGAATTTCTGTGAGTAGGCAGCATTGGTATTCTTGATAAAAGGCATAGCTGTCAGTTAGAACATTATGGCTATTCTTCCTGCTGCCCCTAACAGCGATCCGAATACCCCTTACTGCAACAAACGGAGTCACTAGGAAGTGATTTGACGCTAGGAATAGTATATTGATCTATTATAACCAGGGCGGCGCCCTGTTCTTGCCCCAGGGAATAATAGTCTTCCAGACGCAGTGACAGCTCGTGCACACTGCTTTAGCAGTGGCCAGGGAGGCATCAGATCAGAATCAATCCAGTTCTATTTGCTTCGGCTATTTTAGATTTTCCGAACACTGTGGTTAGTCAAGATAAGAAGTAAAACTAAAAGTTTACAAGGACTCTTGATGAGTTTTTCTAGCAGTAGTGTAATTTTGTCTCTAATAGGCTTTCCTCTGATGGAAGCTAATGTTCTTCTCATTCATTTACTTCCAAAATGTCTATTTTCAAGTCTGCTGATTGGAGCTTTTGTATAAAGCACATCAGTGAGCTTTGATACTGCCTATTTGGTCTAAAATTAAGATTGTAGCTCTTATAATCCTTCATGGAGATTTGCACTCACTCGCTTCTGAGACCTAGATTTACAGTGCCTTGAGTAGATTTCATTTTGATTCAAACTTTATTGAAACTTCATATGCAGAAAAAAGGTGCCATTCATTGGTTTTGATTAGAAATTTATATGAAGATGCAAATACTGTATTCATATTTCAAAGTTTAATGCTTTTAGTGCACCAATGGAAATATTGGTACTTTTCAGGGCCTTGATGTATAAGACAAGAACTTGTGAATCAGTGATGCTTTTCAACAGAAAAAATACATTCTTTTTACAAAAAGAACTTTTAAAAATACTTTTCAGTTTTACATTTAAATGGAAAAGCAGCTGATGAAACTGGATTGGACTAATTATAATAAATTTTTCACTGAGCTATGCAGATAGGGACTAGTTTAATTGCAGAAATACTTTCACCTAATCAACTGAAAACCCATGTTCCTCAGATTTAAAGAGCCTTATTTTGAAATTAGTTTTAAAGTTAACAAGAGGGCTAAACATTAATAATGGCGTTACGTAGGAAGGACATGATGTAAGACGTAGGTTTCGGTAATTTCAGCTGCAAAACTGAACATATTAAAATATTAATGATATTTTTAACAATTGTATTATCATACTTGTCTTCATTCCCAGGCTTTATTGTTTACTGCCTACTGTGTATCTTGTTCCATGATTGCAGATCCTAGAAACTGCTTGTTTCATTTAAACTGAAAATAAATCTCTCTCTCACTAAATAGTTCCTTCTTTATGCTCTCCCTAAAATATTGTTGCTTCATTCTAACTTAAGTACAAATGAGCGAATATATATGTGGATAATGTATGCCGTTTCATGAAACAGTCTACTGCGCCTTACCCATAACTTCTCTAGAAAATATTGATTCTTCATTAGAGGAATAACAAAAAAAAATACTGAAATTGTATTAAAGCACAGTATACTAAGATGATCTTTCACATTTTACTCCTTGGTAAAAGAAATGGTTGTACAAATATGAAGCTGGGAAAGACCTTTATTGAAAATAAAAACTACTTATTTTAGTAAGTAACCCCAGATATTTATGTAAATGGCACTATGTGGTATATTAATGAACTGACTAATGCTTATCAAAGGTGTCAGGAATGTGCTTTGATTTTTAATGAATTATCATTAAAACATGGTAATGACTCTAATGAAGGCTAGCAGGGAGACAGTTAAAGCAAACAAGGAAGGGCTGGTCAGACACTGGGTGGGTTGGCGAGGCGGCACCGGCGAGGAGAACTGAGGTAAGGTCGGTCGGCGAGGAGGTGGTGGCAGCTGCAGCCTATGGAGAGCGTGGCATGGGACAGAGGAGTGGAAGGGGAGAGCAGGCAGGATACTCTGACTAGAAAGAAAACACCCAGGATGGTCTCCGTTCGGTCCGCTGCCACGCTCCAAGGGAATAAAGCCACGCAAACTGAGCTGCCGCAGAGACACGCAGCCGTCCGGGTGAGGGGCTGCAGGGAATGCCTGTCACTCCTGCGGGAGGACGGCAAAGGCGGCTCCTGTGTGCGCCGTGAGCAGGTCAGTGATCTGCTGGGCCTGGGGGCTGAGCTTGAGGAGGGAGTGGAAAGGCTGAGGCCCATTTGGGAATGTGAAAAGGAAATGGATTGGTGGAGCCACACCTGCCATCCCTGGGGAAAAAGGAGCAGGGGGAGGCTCCAGGAGAGGCAGAGGATCTCCTGCCCTCCTGTCCCCAGGCAGAAGGAGAGGCACTAGGAGAGGATGGGGGACAATGGAAGCAGGTACCTGCTCGGGGCAGCAGGAGAGTCCCCTCCAGGCCTCCCCCGCCTTCCTAGGTGCCCAGGTGTACAGAACAGGTACGGGCCTCTGGAGAGAGAGAATGAGGGAATGGAAGGTATTGATAAAGGTTTGTCCAGGGAGTTGCTGAAGCAGCCAGCTCCATATATTAAGACTGCCTCTGTGATGAAAAGGAGGAGGGTGATAGTTATAGGTGGTTCCCTTCTGAGGGGAGCTGAGGGTCCCATATGCAGGCCGAACCCTTCCCAAAGGGAGGTCTGCTGCCTCCCTGGGCCCGTGTCAGGGATAGAACCAGCAGGCTTCCTGGCCCGATACGGCCCTCAGAGTATTACCCCCTTTTGATTTTGCAGGTAGATATGATGAACCAGTGAGGAGAAGCCTCAGGGCAAAGAAGAAAGATCTCAGGGCTTTGGGACAGCTAGCCAAGGGTTCAGGAGCACAAATTGTGTTCTACTCTGTCCCTCCAGTTTTGGGGACTGATGACTGGATAAAAAAAAAAAGATCAGGTAGATCAATGCCTGGCTCTGTAACTGGTGCTACCAGTAGGGCTTTGGGTTCACAGACCATAGTTTGATTTACAGGACACCGAGTCTGCCGGAGTATGATGGGAAAACCCTATCCCGAAAGGGGAAAAGGGTATTAGGCCAGGAGTTAACAAAGCTCATGGACAGGGCTTTAAACTAGAATCGAAGGGGGAAGGGGATAAAACCAGGCCCACTGGTAATGAGCGTGGGGGTAAAGGGCCAAGAATGGGGGTGAAGTCGGGACCCCAGCTTAAGTGCATCTACACT
>VXAK01001009.1:0-11046 GCA_013399435.1 Arenaria interpres
CCATTAATAATATATATTAATATAATTAATTCCATTGGGTAAGCAGTTAAAAATAATTATGTTATTTGAACTGAAAATGTAACTTTATTGAGTCCAACACTGAAATAAGTGTTTTGAAAATACTTTACAACTATGAAGAAGCAGCCCTGTACATATAGGGATAGCATCCTTTTTCTTCCTCCTCTTAGCCTTGCTCAGTAACATATTCCCTATAAAGCTGGCTCTTACCTAAACCTGTGCTGAGGCTCAGTTTTGTAATTCTTCCACTCTTAGATTGTAACTCTTGACCATGGTAACCCATGCCAATAACATTCACTGGGAAAGTTCATCTGGCTTTAGCACCTGCAAATCCTTCCTTCAGGAGGTAGGATTGGTGCTGTACTATGACCAGATAACTGTCTGGAAGGAATTTAGAGAAGAAAAAAAAAAATATTAATTGCAACGTACCCAAGGTTGTATACATCTACCTTCCTTCTTTTCCCAGGTCAGTCCTTCTTCCCTTACCTCCCCCTGCTCTATAGTTTGGCTTTTCCTTAGCCACGTGACATGTATTATGCATGCCAGAGGAGGAATTTCATTGCTAAAATCAAACAGCTCTTCTCTCTCGTGCCTTCAAGCCTACTTGGACTTGTTTGAGTAGACCACTGATGACTGAAAGCCGGGGTATAAGCCAGTTGAGATGGTATTTTTCTGCTTCCTGCATACCAACCCCTTCTTGAATTAATCCTAATGATAAAAAAAAAATCCCCAACTGAATAAAAAAGTCATACACACATATGGAGCACATGATATTGCTAACTTAGAGCAGATTCAGAACTAACCCGATACACATAAACAAGATGTCTTTTGGAACATGGTAAGTAAACAGAAAACCACTATATGGAAATTATTTATTCGTGTGACATTGAACAATAGCCTCATTTGGAATGGCTAATAGACGTGAGAGTTATGTTAGGCCTCATTCAGATTACGGAAAATAAATCAATAAAAAAAAAGTAGAGTCTTCACAACAGAGATGACTGGGCTTTTCTGTGTCAGGAAGTCAGAGATATACTTCAGGAGACATGCTTGTCCTTGCTTGAACTAAAACATGTAAGCCACACTAAGCAAATAGCCTAAAATTAATTAATTCTGACTGACTGTATGTGCTTCTTTATGAAAAATATAGTGCAAGTCTGAAAAAAGTATATAAACACAGTTCAAAGAACTCTAACCTTTATTTCACAGCTTGCTGTATGTCTGCGGTCATGTACATGCTGAGCATTTCCTTAAATGTTTTGTCTTTGAAACAGCACTTCTACAGCTTCCATGCTGGTAGCCACAGTGGAGACATTGGTATATAAAAGGCAACTGGACTTTCATCATCTCTTCATCCTATCCTATTCAGAGCAGGGGTGGATGATACGATGGGAAGGAGGAACAAAGATGATTCTTTTCATGTCTTTGCCAGTATACCCACCATTGCTTCCGCAGGGAGTGTTGTATTTCTAAAATGGAGAGACAACTAAAAACAGACAAGGATACTCAGGTATAAGGGCCCTATCATTTGCTGGACCACTGAGCTGGCTGTATGTGAACCATTCCTGAACTGGGGGACATACAGCCTCATTACGATGGCACTATTACCATGAGCCATCTTGTAGATAAGCACTTATGCAGCATGGGGGGTGGAGCTTACATGTGCCCTCATATTTCTAGAATTTGTAGGCAGTTTAGCATACAAATTCAAATTTTGTGGCAGACTAGCCTGCTTGGATCCTAGACAAATTCTTGACTCTGAATGCATTTGTTCAAAGAAACTGAGACCTGGAATCATATCTTAATTTTTCTGCAAGACCCATTTCCAATCTTTGCAAAATGGACAGAGTAACCCAGGATTTTGATGGAGAAAATTATGTCCATTTATTTCTTGACATCAGTTCTTAGGATTAGCAGGTAATATGCAGATGATGAAAATTGTGCACACATTGATTCTGAGTAATGGGTCAAGAGAAAAAAAAATCAAAACTGTACTCTCTTTTACAACCAACTGGCATAAATTTCACAGTTTCCAAAAGTAATATAAGTTACTGATGCATAAACATATCGAGAATAGTCTGTGCTCTGTTTATTTCTGGTGGAATGATGAAAACCATTGAGTGAAGGCCAACTATCAATCTTAGTCAGCCACACTGTGGTGAAATAATTGCAGCTTCGTTGATCCAACTCAATCCATCAGTCATGTGTACTGTCCTTGTAATTAAGTATTTAACAACCTTTGTTCTTCTGCCACAAAAGGCTGTGGCAAAGCAAAATTTGGATCAGGCTGTCTTGAAACAGAATAGAAAACTCTTTTTGTGATTATTTGCAAAAATGAGTTCCCTATTTTTGCAAAACTCAATGAAGCAATTATGTGTTTCTGTGCCACTGCCAAAAATGCAGCACTTCATTTTCCTCTGCTCAGTGACGATTTTTCTATGTAGGCATTTATAAGTGAGAAAATCTGCATAAGGGTTCTTTGTGTCTGTTGTGTTAATGATTCTTAGAAAAAGTAGAGTATGCGGAGTGGGTGTAAGATGATTGCTGTGACAAGGATATCTATTAGACAACAATATTGTCTACTCAGAAAGTGATTGAAACCCCAGCATTTAAGTTTGCAAAACTAAAACGAACATATGGCCAAAAATATTCAAATGGGAGTAATCCTTCATTCCTAGTATCTGAGCTAGAAGACCCAGAAATGTTTTCATCGGTGATTTTATTTTAAGGAAATATTTTGTAAAACTCCATTTGAAAATATTCTTATTGAAAAGGGCTACTATAACCTCAGCAGAAAAGTATTTTTGTTTGTTTGTTTCCTTTGTATTTCCTGTCTTTATTTGCTGCCATTTCTATTAAAGAATACCAAGAAAAAAACCCAAATTAAATTGTGAAGATCTGCTTCAAAGGCACTCCACCATCCTGCAGATAGAAATGCAAGATTTTCTTCCATGTATGAGTCTCATGTGAGCTCAAACCATTTGTTTCTTTGGGCTCCAGGTTAGTGCTTTCATTTAGACGGTTCTAACAGAGTTTGTATATAATGTCTCATCCTTAAAGCTGGTGGCTTTATAATATGAAGGTGGCTTGATTTTTCAGTTAATGTCATTCCATTTTCATGAAATCAGCAATGTCCCTCTATTTTTATTTATTTATTTATTTAGGTAGTCTTCTTTTCTTTTCTTTTCTTTTCTTTTCTTTTCTTTTCTTTTCTTTTCTTTTCTTTTCTTTTCTTTTCTTTTCTTTTCTTTTCTTTTCTTTTCTTTTCTTTTCTTTTCTTTTCTTTTCTTTTCTTTTCTTTTCTTTTCTTTTCTTTTCTTTTCTTTTCTTTTCTTNTTTCTTTTTTTCTTCTTTTTTTTTTTTTTCTTTGTGTCAAAACTATGAAATATGTGATCACAGGAAGGATTTAAAGCTATTTTTGCCTCCACTCACTGGGTTGGCCTGCAAGGTCCTTGCAGTACAGTACAGAAACACACAAGGGGATTTGATGAAGCACAGGGGTGGAGTATTTATAGGATTATGTTAGCTAAACAGATTTGTCAAATCATGTTGATTCAGTAGATTTTTATAGAATCATAGAATCGTCTAGGTTGGAAGGGACCTTTAAGATCAAGTCCAACCATTAACCTAACACTGCCAAAACCATCACTAAACCATGTCCCGGAGCACCACGTCTACCCATCTTTTAAATACATCCAGGGATGGTGACCCAAACGCTTCCCTAGGCAGCCTGTTCCAATGCTTAACAACTCTTTCTGTAAAGAAATTTTTCCTAATATCTATCCTAAACCTCCCCTGGTGCAACTTGAGGCCATTTCTTCTTGTCCTATCACTTGTTACTTGAGAGAAGAGACAGACTGCCACCTCACTACAACCTCTTTTCAGGCAGTTGCAGAGAGTGAGAAGGTCTTCCCTCAGCTTTTTTTTCTGCAGACTAAACAACCCCAGTTCCCTCAGCTGCTTCTAATAAGACTTGTGCTCGAGACCAGCTTCATTGCCTCCTTTAGACACACTCTATCACCTCAGTGTCTTTCTTGTAGTGAGGAGCCCAAAACTGGACACAGTATTTGAGGTGGGGCATTACCAGTGCTGAGTACAAGAGGACCATCACTTCCCTAGTCCTGCTGGCCACACTATTCCTGATATAAGCCAGGATAGGATGCTGTTGGTGTTCTTTATGACCTGAGCACACTGCCGGCTTATATTCAGCCAGCTGTTGATCAACACCCCCAGGTCCTTTTCTGCCGGGCAGCTTTCCAGCCACTCTTCCCCAAGTCTATAACACTGCATGGGGTTGTTGGGACCCAAGTGCAGGACCTGGCACTTGGCCTTGTTGAACCTCATACCATTGGCCTCGGCCCATTGATCCAGCCTTTTCAGGTTCCTCTGTAGAGCTTTCCTACCCTTAAGCAGGTCAACACCCCCACCTAACTTGGTGTCTTCTGCAAACTGACTGAAGGTGCACTCAATCCCCTTGTCCAGATTATTGATAAAGATATTAAACAGAACCAGCCCCAATACTGAGCCTTGAGGAACACCACTCATGACCGGCCGCCAACCGGATTTAACTCCATTCACCACCACTGCAACTACATAATGTCTTATCAGAGACGCTAAGAACTTAACAATTAATGCCGGTGGTATGTAGGCTGACTGCAGAGCCTCCCACTTCCTCAGTTCTATGGAACATGAACAAGTCCAGTACAAAGTTTTACACTTCAGCAGGCATTTTTGAATAGGATTGAAACAAAGAGTCTGGTATGATTACTTTTCTTTCCATCATTTCCTTCATACCTGTGTACCATTAACAAAAATGGGAATGGAAAGTAAATGGCTCATTGATGAACATGCTTAGGTTTGGGACAGAATACTGAAGATTATCCAGCAATGCAATTGGCTGTAAATACCCATGAGCATCTTGTCACTTCCAGTACAAAATGTCCTTTTGTGAGTACCATGCTATTTAAGACATAAGGATTAATTTGCTAAGGCATAAATGGGCACTGAGTGGAATAAAAAACCTCTGAGAGAGGGGGAGATGCGGAGGAGCTGTGCAGTTGCAAGAGACTTCAGCACTTGTGAATGGCTGCCAACTGAATTTAACTCCATTCACCAGCGCTCTTTGGGCCTGGCTACTCAGTTAGTTTTTTACCCAACAAAACATACACCCATCCAAGGGATGAGCAGCCAGTTTCTCCAGGAGAATGGTGTGGAAAATGGTGTCAAAGGCTTTACTAAAGTCCAGGTAAACATCCACAGCCTTTCCCTCATCCACTAAGTGTGCCACCTTATCATAGAAGGAGGTTGGGTTAGTCAACCAGTACCTGCCTTTCATGAACCAATGCTGACTGGGACTGATTGCCTGCTTGTCCTGTAGATGCTGTATAATGGCACTCAAGATGATCTACTCCATAACCTTCTCAGGCATCAAGGTCAGACTTAACAGGCCTACAATTCCCCAGATCCTCCTTCCAGCCATTCTTGTGGATGGACGTCACATTTGCTAACCTCCATTCAACTGGGACCTCCCCAGTTATCCAGGACTGCTGAGAAATGATGGAAAGTGGCTTGATGAGCACTTCCGCCAACTCCCTTAGTACCTTTGGGTGGGTCCTATCAGGCCCCACAGACTTGTGTGCATCTAAGTGTTGCAGCACATCCTGTTGTTTCTCCGGACTGACATAAAAAAGCACATTTTAGTAGTGAGATCCAACTTTTCTCTTTTGTTTTTTGCTGGTATCAAACCTGTGTTATTGGTTTGAAACAACAATTATTGTCCTTATGCTTCATTTGCTTTGGAAATACCTAAAAGAGATAGTATGTTCTTCCATACATGCAAAGGAATCTTGTGTCAGTTGCAAATACACTGATGCTCTAGATATCTCCCACTGATTGACTCTCCTAATATTCAAAAAGAACCTAGAGTAATATAAACCTCCTCCAGAATCCATGAGATAAATTAAGGTAAGCAACCCATGTACTTACTAAGCATGGTTCTTTTTTGAGCAAAGGGTGGGTAGATAAGTCCTTCAACTCTAATGCTCACATTCAATGAAATACACATTTATCTCCATTTCCATTTCATGCAAAGGGAGTTAATTGCTTCATTCCTTTCTCCTGGACCACAGCCAGGGTTTGTTTCCTGGATTGCTGCGTTACAATGTTCTCTTCTGTCTAGGAGCAAGACCAAAGGCAATAGTTCTAGTATAAAGATGCTCTATTCTGTGGGAAAGAAATATGGAATACACATTTAATTAGGACATTTCTAACTTGCTGTATTTGATATAGTATATGTGGCAATATGGCATAATGTTAGTTCTCACTCGCTATCTCTATAAAACAGCCACTCTAAATAAATGGTTATAATTCTTTTTACTTGACCACATCGTTATAATTGGTCTATAAGTCTTATTTATATCGATGGATGTGCATATGTACTTACGTATGCCCACACTTCCAGGATTTGACCACTATGTTATCAAATAACCATTTATTTGGGGGAGTTGAATTTATGACACTTTCCACATACCTAATTTTCAGAATATGCTGAGCATCCAGTGTTTGAGGCTGTAGGGCGATGTAATAAATTCAGCACTTAGAATTGCCAGTCACCTTTACAGATCTTGGCCACACATTGCTAAAAGAAAGGGGGGTTTGTTCGTTGTTGGTTTTGTTTTGTTTTTTCCTGAAAGAGTGCAAATAAATAGTGTCAGCTGTAAAAGCCCATTCCAGACTGATTCCAAAGAGGAAATTGACATATGCACTTATGTTTTGAAAGCATAAGGATGTGAAAAGTGATACTTATGAGGGATTTCTTGCAAAAGACTGAAATTTAGAAAATGATTGGGGTGTCTCTTACACAGTTAGGAAAAGTGGTTTTTGGAGGGCTGGGCTTTTTTTCAGAATGAGAAAATGTAGAAAGAGAAGCACTGACACACTGATTCACATACCCTGTTGTATAGCTGTCATTTTTTTTTTTTCCAGATATATTTTCTTGCTGGAGGAATAAAGATCCGGGTTGACGCTGGCACTTAAACATAAGTACAGGCAAGAGTTGTACACTATCTCTTTCTCCTGTCTTTGAAATAGGACTTTAAATTGGTCTTAAACTTGTTGTGACCCTTTTGCTGTAAGAAATATTTTAGTAAGTTTGTGCATCTTGATAGGAAGACACAAGACATGGCTTTCCAGGATTTAAGTGCAAATTCAGAGTTCAAGCCCATTTCTTTTCCTCTCCCCATCACACTAGACACTCAATCAGACCCATACATCTATGAGGCCATACATTTATGTGCCTCCCATGTCTCACTAAAGAAATCGTGATTCAGCCTGGTTTGGTCTAAGTGGGACACCAGTAAGTGGGGGATAGGCTTGACAGTAAGATTGGTTCTGTATCTGACTAGGAATATCTCTCCTCATACAGCAAGTACTTTCAATCTGTACTTGTACCTGCTTACATGTGGGTTCCATCTCCACAGAAAACTAGCCTCGAAAGCATCAGGAGGAGTGAGGCCAAGGGAGTGGTTGGCTGGGTAGAGAAAAAGACCACTGCTGAAGAGCTTCTCTGCAATGAAAGACGGCAGGGTCACAATTTGGTCTGCTTTTATTTCACTTCTATTTTTTGCCAGGCAGGTGAGCTTCCCCGGCCTCACAGACCCCCACAGCCTTTCTGGAATTTAGGCCTTGATCTCAGACTGAGTCATACCCCTTGTGTTCTGTACTGGGGTCTAGCCCAAGAATTGCATAGCTACAGAGCTGGCCAAAGTGCGTAAATATAAATAATTACTTGCTCAGAGCATCTATGGGGATGCTTCTGAGCCCTTGAGCAACAGAAGAAAAAAATATCCAAGGTTTGTTCTCCATGTATTGTATGTATATCCTGGCAATAACTGCAGTACTGTGACTGCTTTGATGGCTGAATGGGGTATTGCAACAACTACAAAGTAGCCTTAAAAATCTCTGCATGACTCTATTATGGTAACTATTAAAGAGTTGACAGCATCTGTAGGAACAGACTGTACTGGGGCAAAGGTTCCAGCAGGCAGCAGGAAAAGTTTGCAAATGTGCTCATTCCTGCACTTAATTTGTACATAACTCTTTTCAGGACTATCATAGGCTTTCTGCTTTAGATTTAGTTTCTGATCCACACATGACATTAATTGCGTATCAGTGAGTTGCAAACTACAGACAGAATTTCTTCAAGGAGTAATACCAGTGCATTCAGGTAGCTTCCTCTAGTCTTTGCATCTAAAGCCAGCTTGTCTGCAGTTGCATGTGAACTAAATTACAGGGTCAACCTTAATTTCTGTTGTTTCCCGCTCTGGCCACAGTGTTCTTGCATTTCTCCCTTCACTAAAATACAGTGTAACCTGAAGGTCATTTTGGTGCTGCTCTCCCCACACATTTACTCGTGACGTTTTCACAATGTGTCCTCAGATTCTGGGTCTCTACTCTGCAATGAAGCCAATTTCCTTCAGTCATTTGCAGCTACTGTTGCCTGAAGAGATAGTCTTTTCTAGGGATACCAGTGCTTAAAGGACAAGTATGTATAGTGAAGGAAAATGAGGTTCTATTAAAAGGGGGAGGAAGTTCATTGATTTGAGCCATGTGATAAAATTGCTCATGCGGCTATTAACAAAGTATCCTCAGAATGTTCTGCCAACACCTATAACAATTCCCATGTCAGAAAGTTACAGAAAAAATATAGACATATATTCGTATATATTCTCACAGCACTCTAAAAAGTTGTGCTAACTCAGGCACCCAATACCTCAGAGACACAATAAAATCCCAATTAGTGCTATATGGGGCTTTAACACTTCCAGTTTCAGAAAGCTCAAAGCAGTTTTGAATAAGATGGGCTTATGGGAATAATATTAAACAGAAACATAAGAACAATAACTGGGAATTGCTTAAGAATATTGTCACTTGTTTGTTAAGAAGCTGCAATCCCATAATCCAAAAGGAAAGCCACATGGATTAGAAAAACAGTCTGACTGAGAGTCAGCTATTTAAAATGTATCTAACTGTTGAAAAATAACTATTGGTAGAAATCAAAGTAAACCAGGAATTCAGACTTAAAACCAATTAGGGAAACTAAACACTGCAATGGACAAATATAATCCTTGTGGTATTAAACCTTTTCTAGTTGTCAATGGTAGAATTGTTAATTGTTGTACCAAAAGGGTAGAACTGTTCAGGAAATACACTATCAGATAAAGCTTGAATAGAACACATTAAAATGAGAATTTCAACATTGTCCACACTCAATACATAGGGGAAAAACAGAGGCTCTATTCATACTTTACAGCTATCATAGAAAAATTATAGAAAAACGTCTTGATGTGATATTAAGTGGTTATCTAGTCTATTTCCTGACCCTCAAAATACCTTTGTCTTTCATGATAGCTGTTTGTATAATGCGTTTCTCCAGAACTGAAAACTCTGTAGTCTCCTTTGGCAATTTGTTCTAGCGTTCTACTGTTCTTGCCCTTATAAGGTTTTTTCCCCTCTAACCTTTCCCAATATTTTTTATTTCTTGCTTCAGATTAAGCCCACTGTTTCTTGCCTAATCCACTGTGGTCACTGAGAACAGATTATTCCTTTCATCCTTGCAAAATTCTTTTACGCACTTGAACACCCATTAAGCCCACTTCAGTCTTCTTTTTGTTAGGTGAGGCAAATCCAGTTATTTCATTCCGTCGTCATAGGTCATGTTTTCTAGACCTCTGATCATTTTCGTCATTCTTATTTGGATTACCTCTGATATTTTCACATCTTTCTTGAAATGCACTGCTCAAAACTAAACTCCAGCTGAGGCTTTAACTGTGCTAAGCAAAGCAGAAGGATTATTTCATATGTCTATCTTGTTTATACATCCCACTGTGATGTTAGCCTTTCCACAACATCAGAATGTTTCTGACTTGAGTTCAACTTATGAGTAACTCAACCCCCAGATGAGCTTCTAAAAAATGGCCACCATCCTGGGGTTTGTTCCTCCCTCACCCCATCCCACCCCCTCATCCTGTATCTCTGAGGCTTATTTTCTCTTACGCTTGTTACTAGTGCATTTCATCCAGTCTTTTTTTCAGACCACTTCTTCAGTTTGCTAAGATCATTTTGATTTTTCTTCCTACCCTTCTGGCCTCCACTCAACTGTAAATTTAATCAGTGTGTTCTCTCTTCCCTCCTAAAGGTCAGTCAGTCATGAAAATACTGAGCACACCTAGATCCAAGGCAGCACATGACTGGATATTTCCTGTCACTACCCATGGACCATAACAACTGTCTGGAACTGCTATCCATCTGAATTTGTGTGCAGTTAATAGGCAACACAAGATTTCCCTAGGATCATCATAAGATGGTCAAAAACTTCATTAAAAGGAAGACAGATGGCATCGTCTGTGTGCTCTCTGCTCTGTTACTCTGTTAGAGAAAAAAATTAGGCATTATTTGTTCTTGGCAAATCCTTATTAGCTCTCACTCTGATGAAATAGTTTCCACTTTGACGGAAAATACTAAACAAAAACTACTAAAACTTGACATTTCAACCAGTGAGTAAAGATTAACTTGCATCCAAGATTTTAAAAAGAGCTGGTTGAGTGTCTGTTTAAATTTCAAATATTATTTTCCAGTAAGTTGGGAAAGAGTAGGGAAGTTCCAATAGAACAGAAAAATTCTAATGTTATGCCAATATTCATAAAAGATAAATAGGATGAAGCAGTTATAATCCTGGTCTTCGCAGACACTAGCCCAGTTAACTAAACAGCTGATGAAGGATTTCATCAATAAAGACTGGATAGTGATAAAATAGAAGCCAATTAGTATGGCTNAGACTGGATAGTGATAAAATAGAAGCCAATTAGTATGGCTTTTATGAGAAACTTTATTTTCACAAAAGACTTTGTATTTTAACCACAGTAACAGTAACATCATAAAAATGTAACAATTCATAAAATTTTGCCAAACTTTTGCAATGTTTTACATGCTAATGTGTTCCGCTTTATTAAAGAAAACACCAACAACAAC
>VXAK01001011.1:0-21674 GCA_013399435.1 Arenaria interpres
TCTCTGGTAATTAACATGGAAACCAGTGCTACTCTGTATTGTAATATGACTTGTTAATTATTAAAATAATAATGTAGCATCATCTGCAGAAGTTTCTGTGGAGCATAAGAATGAAAAAGCAGTTTTAGACAACATGGTTGTTGGTTTTTTTTTCCAGTTACTTTGCTTAAAAAGTTTCCCTGTGCTAAACAATTAATTGAGGCTTTGGGGCAATCAAAGATGAGTTGATGAGGTTCTGAATGGAACCAGAGAGAAAATTTTCATGTTACAAATCTTTCAACTGTGGAAAGTTCCATCTGAAAATAAATGGTTGGGAATAAATTAGAAAGAATATGAAACAGGAGCACATAATTGCCTAGACTCAATAGAACAAAAAGATATATGTTTGCTTTACTGATAGAATGGTCCATTAGGGGCTGACTAAGACTACAGGTATAGCTAATTACCTGAAAAATTATTTCAGTTTCTTTTTTTTTTGTCCCATACCCATCTACTCCCTTTCTATCTCCTCCACGTATACCCTACCTTCTCCCTATCTTTTGGAATTTCAAGACGCCAGTTCTGAACTAGGCCTTGTGCAGCAAAAGGCTGGGTAAACCACATTCCAAAAGAGTTCCCAAAACACCTGCTCTCTGTGATGTCAAAAGAAATCACAAACAAGAGTGTTGAAGAACAGTTTGTGAAAGAAAGGGAGGTGTCAGTTCAAATGGTGAGTATTTGGGAGGCTGGCTTCTGATATTAATAATCTCCCATTGTAATAACCAGAATAGCAAATGCAATTTTACTTCCTTACTGCTGACACACCCAGGCTAGCAAAACTATTTCTCTGGGGATATCAACAAACAATGACACATCAATTATGTATTAGATTGCGAGACAGTGTGAGCTTTTTTCTTCCACTTCATGTACATATGCTTGCATTACACAAGAATGAGCAGAAAAGGAAGACTTTTACTTTGTAGCCTGTGCTCCATTCTCATCACTAAATTGCCTTGGTTAAACTGTTAATAAATCATAGGACCTCTTTGGGTTTATTAGCCTTCTGTCTGCCAGAGTGCCTTAAGCATTCACAAAACGCCTAACTCTTATCTATTCCAAAAAAGAAACACAAATTCAGCCTAACCCTTGCTCTCACTGCTTATCTCATTAGTCAAGCAAATCTGGTTCGTGGTGGGTAAATGTGATTCTGATCCCAGAAATTCTTCTGGCATGGACTTGCTGTGTTCTTTTTTGAAGAGAGATTTGGGTAGTCAGTGAAGACTAAACTCATAAGGCTCCAGTCTGTTACACCCACTGTAATGAAATGCCGCAATAGGTGTCTTCACTGTGCTTTATCACACTAGCCAGCCATCTGCTTTAAGAATCCACTGCTTAATCGACAAGGGTCTGTGCAACTGAGTGAGGGAGAACAGGAAGGAGGTAGAATAAAAGGATCAATCATTTGAGATGTAAGGTTGCCTTCAGAAACTTCTTGGAATCTAGCTCTGTTCTAGAGAACGCTGCAGAAGATGTCTGTGCTTGTAGCACTGTGAAAGCCTGCTTGCTCAGTTGGCACTAGAATTACCATCCTCCTGTTTATTTCTTTTCCCTCTCTCTTAGTCTCTTTCCCACTAAAAATGTCTGAAAGAGTATAAGAGCCAGTGAAGGGTAATAAAGCTGCTGCAGTGACAAGGGGTCTGTTTCTACTACGGTTTTAGGACTTTCATGGTGATGAAAGACATCTTAACTCCCACTCTGCCTTGAAGAGTATGGAGGTGTGTTAAAAAAACTGTTTAGACAATTCCTGGCCTGTCAACACTCAAATTTCACTCCACATTATATCTCATGCTCCAGCAGCTGACTCCTTTAGCTACGCTCAGCTGGAAGTTTACATAAGAAAAAGGAACAAGGGAAAACACTCACTACAGCGTTTTCAGCATTTCATTTTCAGCGTGGCAGATGTAACACCACTACCTGCTTCCCATTCCAGGAAAATATCCATTTAGATACGGCCAGATGTGGCTAATGGCAAGGGACATGCTAGGACAAGACAGGTATCTAAAGGCCTCTAGATAAATCAGGGTGAATCCTGTTAAGGAAGCGGAGAAACTCGCACCTTTCCAAGAACTTGTGCAGGAGCTGTGGTCAGAGACAAGGCTGAAGGTCAAGCAGCTGCAAAGCTCACGTGCAAAACAGGCTCCCAGATGAATAGCAGGACAGCAGTGAAGTCAGGTAGACAGAAGGAAACTCCAAGCCTGATGAAATAGAAAAAGGAAGTAAAAGATCATCAATATCCATATGACACACAGTGATGGGCGGGAAAACATTTGTCTCATGGCCGATGTTTTGTTTCTCCAGCCAGGTATGAGTTTTTAGGTCTCACTCACCATAGGCAGTAGCTGTAGCTAGGCTGCCAGTTGCCCAGGCAGATGTGTTAATGCACAGATAATTAAAACATCAATATGCAGGGCTGGTACACTCTGACACAACTTTGAATGCCAACAGACACATTTTTTTTAGTAATTAAAGTTGGCATTTTTCTGCAGACATGGAAAGTATAGCTGTGAAGATGGCAGCAATGGGAAAATATACTCACTCCACTCAAGATTCAGACAGAAATGTGAATCTGTGTCTAAAACATGAACAGTATGGATGAATTTTTGGGACAGAGAACATGGAAGAAATCTTCCCTGATACATCTAAAAGAGAAAAACAGGTTAGAAAGAATCTGTGGTGACTTGCCTGTAGTGAGCAGAGAGGTTTCCCCGGAATAACTGTGCTGTGGTCCCCTGAAATTACCAGCGGGAAGGTGGGCAACTCCACGAGGATGCTGCAGCAGCTGACCCCACACAGATGTTTCCTCTGCTAAGATGGAAAAGCTTACCTATACTTTGTTGTGAGAGTGACTTCTGACATACCCATGTTTATTCTAGCCGTTTTTCACTATGAACTTAGACCTGTCACTACAGTCATCAGCCACTATGTGTGTTGGAACATATAGATTGCAACATGTTTGCACTATCCCCTTTTCTGTTGTTTTCTTGAAATAAAAATTCACTTATGTCTACTCAATGCATTGAAAAATCTGTGTGCTGTGGGAGTAATACAAAAAATACCATTTTTAGCATCTCATAAAAAATGTATCACATATCAAATGCCAGCTAGAGGGGAATGTCTATGTTTTGTTTTTAGGGTGAGTGCGTAACTCCTAGATTTATGCACTTCAGCTGAGTTTGGTTTTTCTAAGCCATTTCTTAAATTGGTCATACTCTGCAGAATTTCTATGAATGCATCACACATTTTGCTGTTTCTCTTAATAGATTTCTCAGACTTCCCTGAAGAAATAAAGTGTAGTCATCAGTAATCCTCATAGTCCATGAGTTCAGCACCTCCCGAAGTACAAATATGTAATACTACATGACTACTCACAGCTACTGTCAAAACCACGGTACATCACTGTGACATTAATATCAAACAGAAGGGACTTCCCACTGGTAAGCTGGTGCAAGTAGGCTTGGGCAGACTATTCATCTATCCAGTCATTTGCTGTCATGTGTGTCATGCAAAACTGGCACAACAACTTGTTAACAGGCATAATGTCACTGCAACGTATCACTGCAACCGTAACTACAAAAGCACATATGTACACCAGATTGTAGGAAATACAGAAGGCAGACATGTTACGAACAAGATTCTTGGCCAACACAGTTTATCCTCAACTTGCATGTTTAAGTATCAAATAGTAACTATAAACACTTCGCGTAACTCTCTTACCTCTTTAAATATCAAATACTTTTGACTGCTTTTTTACACTACCAAAGGGAAACTGGCAGAGAGATAGATTTAGGTTGAACTCTCCAAAGTGGCACAAATCAGTGTGACCGCAGATACTCCTGTTCTTCCTGTACTTGAAGAAGTTTGTGCTACGGATGTGACTGCTGCAGCTGTGCTGGGGAGGTTGCCCTACTACATGAATGGATACCAGTGAAAGGACAAAAGCCCTGCTAGTCTCTCTTGACTGTCAGCAAAACCATAGTTAAATAATGTTCGAAAAGAGTTGCATTTTGTGTTTTTGAAGGTTTCTTTCAACACCTTCAAGCTCTAGCTCTGAATTAATTTGGTAAAGCAGAATAGTAAAATTGTGTTAAAATTGTGTTAAACCCAAAAAACTTCTATATAGTTTGTTTCTGTGGCAGGCTGAGGGATATCAAATTTATGTTTCTGCAAAACATGGAAATAAGGCTTTGCTTGTTAAGCCCATCAGTGCCAAATGTCACAGTCCTGTAAGATGTATTGAACTGCTAGGAATCCAGCTGCTGCCGGACTCCATCATAAGGGGATGTAACAATGAACACTTGCGAGCCCATTCTGCAGTCCATGGCCTGACTTTCTTCTGGGCATTTTTTTATCTTCCCCTGTCTGCCTTTTGTGCCTTGCTGTTTTCCAAAACTAGTGATTTTGAACCCTAAAGTGTCAGAACTCTGTTTTCCTCCTTCATTTCTCCTTTTTCCCCCTTGCCTTTCTGCAGGTAAAAATATATTGTAATAAACCTGCCCCTCTGTAGAATTTACTGTCGTCTTTTTTACCAAAATTAACTTGTGGTTACTCTCTTGGCTCTGGCTTTTCAACAAATAAAATGCGTTGTTCTGTGTTTAGATGACTAAAACAATGTTTCAGTTATTTATTAATAATAGGCAGAGCAAGCCAGTGCAACAAGCTTCCTCTTGACAAGAAAAGCTTTCTCGTTATGGATGAATAATGCAAATTGGAGAAATAACACTGCTACTGCATTTTATGCGTAGGCAGATAATGTCCTATCCTTCAGCAAATGCATTAGGCAGACAAGAACAGCCATCTCCCAGAATAGAACATTGTGTTCTTGCCATAAGAGAAACAACTTTCCAAGTAAGTTACATTATTATCAGCATCGTGTTTTAGGGTTTTGATGTGCAGCCACTTTGGGTGCCCTGCCTTTGCCGTCATGACCGAAGGTGCTGCAGCAGATGTTACAAATGAACGGTCCTCCTTACTGTCAGCAGAAACACCTGGCTCCAAAGGCTCGTGCCATGCCCAGCAGGTAGGCAAACAGGGTGATGCTTCATCCTGATGGAGCAATGAAATAAAACTGCAGGGAGGTGCAGAATGTCCTGCAAACACATAGAATCATAGAATCATAGAGTTGGAAGGGACCTTAAAGATCATCGAGTTCCAACCCATGCTCAGTACCAGCATTTGGTTTACTTACCCATAATAATCTTCCCGTATGGTCCTTAGAAACTGTGATAATATTCACAGGAAAGAGTCAAGTTATGCCCCTTTTTACTGAAGAGAGTTACTCTGATTTGCAGGTTTTGAATGCCCAGAGTTTCTCAGACTCCTCAAGGGCTTTGGTAAGGAAGTCCCCACAGTCGTCAGCCAGCTCAGCATACCGTAATTCCCAGAGAAAACCTTGTTTGGCTGTTGTTAAAGCCATGGATTTTTATACATATCAATAAAGAAATAACAGGAAAAAAATGTCCACAAGCCTCACACTATAAACTCTCTAAGACCGGGAGTTTCATGACAAGCATTCCTTTATATATTCACAGCATATAAAAAGAATACATACTTATGCAACATATATGAATGCAACGCACATGCTGCATACAACTGGCATTTTTTGACTGTTCTGAACTAGGTAGTAATTCAATTATTTTTACTTATGTTTGTTAAATTACTGCTGTGTAGAAAAAAACACAAACCCAAGTGTCTCTACCTGAACTATTTAGGAAATAAATGCAGAAAAGGTAGGATGTTCTGACACTCCCATAGAAAAATGTCACCATTTTTCTTTTCACTTTCTTCATCTTAAACATGTGGGTGGTGAAGACAGCTGATTAATGTGTCTGTGAGATCACAAATAAGCTGGGTCTCTGGAAAAGATCTAAATAGAAAGGTGGCAAGAAAGCAGCATGGCCAGAGACAGAGAGACAGAAAACTGGAGAAGGAAGTAAGAGTCAGTTATACTGGCATCTTTGACAGGTCGGTGTTGAGTGTGGGGAAGATCAAATGCGATCTGAAATGGGGCTGAACAGAAGATTGAGTGTTCAAATGTAGTATGAAAAAAACCTCGACGCAATAGAAGGAGAATTCAAAGCTAAGGTTTATCTCTGCGATGGCGTAATCTGTATGTGACGTATGTGGCATAAACAAAACAAGTAATTTGGTTATTTAGAGCAATTTTTTCCGCAGGAGTATAATGAGAAGTATGCCCATGCAGAAAACACCAGAAGTTATTAATGCCCCCAGGCAATCTGCCTCCCGGCTGGTGGTTCAGTTGTGTCCTGTGAATTTTGCGTACATGTTAGTGAAGGTACTGTGTCCCTTCCTGCCCCAGTGCAGTGACTCCTGGCTCCCGGCCATCTGCTGAGTGCCCTGGTCTGTGCGTGTTTGCACAGCCAGTCGTCCTGCCGCCTCTGTGCCAGCAGAGTCTAGTGACCTACTGGAATCGTGTTTGGGGTCTTGGACCAGACTGCAGCATTGCCCGCTGGTCATTTCTTGGCTCACTGCCTATACTGGAGATTTATTAAAAATTTTACAAGCACTTAAATAAAACTCTTCAAAAGGAAAATGCCCTAGAAGCTCTGACTATTATTTATGGTTTTTTGAAACTCAAGTGTTGAAATGAGGCGGAAGAGTGTAAAAACATGCCAGGGGATGTTCTTCCTTATTGTTTCTCGCTTCATCCAGCAGAAAAGTAAAACTGACCCTCTGTTGTGAAAATTTGGTTATTTTCTCTGAGTTACTTATAAACACAGTTTTTACCCTGACTCTAGAACCCATCAGGTATCTGGCTAACACATAAATGGTTCCTGGATATCATGTTTATTCCTGAAACAGATAGAGAGAACAGATATTGCCAGCTGTTAGTTTTGTCTATTTGTATTGATGTAATGTTTAGCAGCTCAAACAAATGGTCTCTGCTCATGCCCAGCAAGTCAGTGACAGACTGGGCATAGAAAGCAGGTTTCTCTGTGCAATGGACTATGTGCCTCAGTCCCATTGTTTTACAGAATTTCCCCAGCTGAGTTCACTTTGGTATGAATTATTTCAGAACATCATCTACAATGATCAAAATAGGAACGCAAAAGCCTCCATATATAACCTATTCTTTGGCAGCAATGTATACAAGAAGAACCAATATGTGGCCTTGGTATTTTGAATGGGCCAGAATGTTTTACTATTGTTAACGTCTTCACCAAAAAGAAGAGAAGGGTGTGCCTTCATACTAATTGTCATCAGAACTTTTGCAGTTTTGCATCTCAAGACTCCCTGCTAAAACTAGAAACTAATTTGAGTCTATCAATGTAAGTGTGTGCTGCAGTTTTCTTACTTCTATTTTGCTTATTAGTTGTTTTGTTAATGTTGCTTTTTAAATCTGATTTCCTGCATTTAAGTCAACAGCAGGTCAGTTTTAGCATTTTCTGGGTGAAATTAATTCATCTAAAAATGTGGAATGTGGTGTCACGGTTTCAGCCGGGGTAGAGTTGACTTTCTTACTAGCAGCTGGTAGAGGTCTATGTTTTGGATTTGGAACAAGAATGGTGTTGACAGTGCACTGGTGGTTCTGGTTGTTGCTAAGCTCGCAAGGCCTTTTCTGCTTCTCACACTGCCCCACCAGCGAGTAGGCTAGGGGGAAACAAAAGAAGTTGGGAGGGGACACAGCCGGGACAGCTGACCCCAACTTACCAGAGGGATATCCCATACTATATAACGTCATGATCAGCAGTAAAAGCCAGGGGAAGAGGAAGTAAGGGGGTATGTTTGGAGTGATGGCCTTTGTCTTCCCAAGTAAGTGTTATAACATGATGGATCTTTCTTGGAGACAGCTGAACATCTGCCTGCCCATGGGAAACAGTGAATACAATCCTTTTTTTGCTTTGCTTGTGTGCACAGCTTTTGCTTCACACATTAAATATCTTTATCTCAACCCACAAGTTTCCCTTATTTTACCCGATTCTTGTCCCCATCCCACTGGGCAAAGGGAGAAGTGAGCGAGCTGCTGTGTGGTCCTGGTTGTTGTCTGGGGTTAAACCACGGGTTTATTTTCCATGAAGAAATTAATTTCTGTGAAACAAGTAATCTCCTAGAGGCCTTTTTGGAAGGGGCAAGAAGGTTCTGTGGCTCTGCTTATAGTTCAACAACAAAACAGCTGTCCTCCCTGTAACAGCTCACATATTTTCCTTTTGTGGCAGCTCTTAAATACCATGAAATTTACAGTGGTAGCATTTTATATGGAGCTATAGACAACTCTCCAGGAATGTAATAGCTGGAATCAATGAGACAATTTTTGAGAGCAGAGGAAAATATTAAACACCCCTAATAGTTGAACACATGTTCAATTTTGGTTAAAGTAGACCAATAATGTAATTTTACTTGGATTGAATCCTTCTTTAAGATATATGGTAGACACAAGTGCAAGTTATGGTATAGTACTATAGTAGCAATCATGAAGAGAAAAAGCTTAAAGGAGTGAGCGAAAGCCAGTCTGAGAACTGGGACTTATTTTGCATTCTGGGCAGAAACACAAACTTCATCATATGTCTGTCAAAACTGGTACAAGAAGTAGCTGAATAAAGTGACTCACAAGACATATGTGGTAAGACTGACTAAAGACGAAATTTTCAAACATCCTTGGGCAACATCCTTCTAAAAAATTCTAGTTTTGAGATGAATGGAGATCTTAGATAGTTGTATTTGATTTGTGTGGCAAGGTTTTGATAGTAGGGGATATGCAGGGGTGGCTTCTGTGAGAAGGTGCTAGAAGCTTTGCCCATGTCTGATAGAGCCAGTGCCAGCCAGCTCCAAAACAGATGCGTCACTAGCCAAAGCCAGGCCCATTAGCAACAGTGGCAGCACATCTGTGATAAGGTAGTTAAGAAGAGGGGGGGGAAATCTGTGTGGCTGCAGTCAGCAGAGAGAAGTGAGAATATGTGGGACAAACAGCTCTGCAGGCACCAAGGTCAGTGAAGAAGGAGGGGGAGGAGGTGCTCCAGGCACCACAGCAGAGGTTCCCCTGCAGCCCATGGTGAAGACCATGGTAAGGCAGGTTGTGCCCCTGCAGCCCATGAGGTCCACAGTGGAACAGATATCCACCTGCAGCCCCTGGAGGATCCCATGCCAGAGAAAGCGGATGTGCCCAAAAGAGGCTGTGAACCTGTGGAAAGCCTGCGCTGGAGCAGGCTCCTGGCAGGGCTTGTGGCCCCAAGGAGAGAGAAGCCCATGCAGGAGCAGGTTTTCTGGCAGGACTTGTGAACCTGTGGGAGACCCACACTGGAGCAGTCCATTCCTGAAGGACTGCACCCCATGGAAAGAGCCCATGTTTGAGAAATTTGTGGAGAGCTGTTAGCACATACCAAACCCATTCTTACTCTAAATGATACATTACTCTTGTAAAATGCTCTTGTTGGTTCCACTGAACATTTTGTTAACAAAATAGCGAAAGTTAGATCCAAGATACTGGACCAAATAACTTGTTCCACAGCTCTACTGAAGTCGATAACCTGGGAGATGAGTTTGGCCAACTGGTTCAATCTTTGCAGTTACTTGCCATATAGAGGTCCAAATTTCCTTTGATAAGTCATAGAATCACAGAGCAGCCAAGATTGGAAGGGACCTAAAAAGTTCATCTGGTCTAACCTTTCATGGTTCCAGAGCAGTCTTGCATATTAGAGCAGTCCTGCAAGGATCCATAATTTGACCTAAGGTTAAATTCAGGTGGTATACCACAGGTCATTGGCAGAGCATCCAGGAAAGTGTGATGCTCAGTTCTTGAAAAGGTACTTGCATTTATGAAAATGAGATGATGGGTTTATCTGTTATTGTTACTATGACAAAGCAAGAGATTTCAACTGGTTTGGGATCCCACAGAGTAATGCATTCTGCAAATATGCAGCAAGCTCTGTCAAGAGCTTAGGATTTACATAATTATCTAAATAGAAAACAAAGTCTAAAAGGAAAATACAATGACTTTCAAAATGCCTTGTAGCAGCGCCAGGAACGAGAAACCAGTTCTTCCAAATTATGTCCTATGAGCCTCTCTACCATGCCACATTATCTCATCAAGATAAGCAGATTAAGTTAACATCACATGAAACAGCTTCTACATGCAAATTATATGTGTATGTGTCCCCATATGTACATATTTGCAGTTATGCAGTTGCATACCTACAAAGTTCCATACAAACTTTTTAAAGTTTTATTGGGTAATGAGATACTTTGCCCATGAGCTTTGACTTTCATATGAAACAGAAATACATTGAGTATCTCCTTTCAGGATAACTGTGGTAAGTTTTTATCCTTTCTGTTTCTTGTTTAATTTCTGCGCCACTAACTTCACTTGTCTTTCTGTTGTCTGCAAATACTACAGAAAAGAAACAACTCGAAACATTAGCAGTTCAAGAACAAGCTTGGTGCCACCCATAGATGCATGACCTTTGTCTTACCTTAGTATACATTTTTTCAGCAGCGTTACACAGGCTCAAACCACAATATTGCAATTATTTACATGCACAGAGGTTGTATCTCTGCCCTTGCCAAGATATGTAGGCACAGGAATACGTAAACATCCCAGTACTTTTGAAAATTGTAAAGAAATTGGCTATTTGCATGTTTGGACAACACATACCTTAAAAATCTGATCATGAGATATTAATCCATAAAATATAATACATAATCGCTGCAATTATAAAAAACATTGAGAATTTATGTATGCAATTATGCTGATTATTTTAAAAACTATATATAGGACAATGAGGAGAGAAAATTTCCCTTCATGTATGTCCTGATGCAAGAACTTATGAAATCCTCAATTCTGGCTGTTCAAGCCACTGCTGGAGATCTGTTTGGTATGTGATAACAGGGAAACTATTTTAAACTTTTTTTTTTTTTTTTAATGCAGGTGAATTTATAGTGTTGGAGCCAAATTAAACATCCCTTGTTGATATACTGAAGGTACCTAAAATGTGTCTGTAAAAGGGTAACAACATTCTTGATCCCATCCCAGCTGCTCTCTCTCATCTCAGCTTCTCTCCCTGCCCTCACTCTTCCCCAGAGCTTGAACAAAGCTGAATTTCTATGTACCAGTTTTGATGGGCCCGTAGAGATACTAATGACTAATGATGTTGAAGGTGCACAGTCTCCCTAAGCTACGGAGGATGTGTGTTTTACTATTGATATTATACTTCCTTAAGTATTGACTTAACTTCCAATGACTAACGTAACCCCTACATCACCAAGAACTTTTCAGTCTTTAGCATTTTTTTTCCTAGTAGCACATGAGATGAGACCAAGGGCCTGCGTTTTTAGAGGTGGTACTCTGCTCTGTAAAACTTTGACAAGTCTTTTGGTTTTCTAAAAGGAAATTTGCAAGCAGGATTCTGGAAGATGTGGTCCACTGCAATGAGTTCCAGAAAAATCTCAGGTGTCAGTCCCCAGCTGCCCGACCCTGTCCCGCTGCTAAGGGTTTGCCATCCGAGTGCCGGCAGCAGGGATACAGGTTTGTGCAGTTCACCTCCAGGCGTGCCAGCTTCTGCTGCCATCCATGCTGACATTTACCAGGCTGTGACAAAGCTGGCCCGAGTCTCTGCCTAAACCTGTGGGAGCAGAGGCCAAACCATCTCTCAGCACACTCGTGCTGTAGGGAGGTCTGGTTGCTTGCACACGCACTTGCACACCCATACACAGAGCATTTTTTTTGGCTGAATTCTTACTGTTGCTGTGGCTCTTCACCAACTGCAGCTTTGAAATACCACCTCTAACAATAAGGTAGCCAGCACCTGCCAAAACTGCTTACAGAAGTTCATGTGCAATTGGCCACTTGAGGTCATGTGCAAATCAAACTCATGTTTCATTCCAACAGGACTTTAACTTTTGATGAATTTTTGTAAGCAGTTATCATAAACTACAATTGCCAGCACAAAACACAGCAGTGACCATGAAGGTCTGTAGTACCCTGGGCTGTTGAACGCTGCTGTTTTGCATTTCTCAGAAACACTTGCCATCTGTTTGAAGAAGAGGAACCCCTACAGCATTTTTTTTTTTAATTTTGATGATGGAAATAGCACAATGATTCAGTCCAATAGCTCTTCTGACAGTAAACCAGTAAACTATGGGCATGCAGGAGCTGTGAGAAAAATTAGATTTGACACCTCACTGTATTCTGAAGCTGACCAAAAAAAACCAAAAGACCCAGAAGGCTTTTTAAAGCAATAGGAAATGGCCATAAATGATTACACTGGACGTGAGCACTGCAACTTCAGGTATAAAAGCTGAGTTTGAATATTGTGCCCTCATAAACACGTGCTCCAAAACTTTGGATTTCCCCTCAAGGGCTGGAAATTTGGACTGAGATACAATTGTACTGAAACTCCAGCTGTTTGGATTTACTGAGTGTGACTTATGCCACTATGATTGCTCCTGCGTTTGGTATGCTGCTGCTTTCTGCTTCTGAGAGCTCTGCCATGCAGAGGTCAGCAGCCATTTTACAGTGGGCTGTTATAGTCTACAGCAGGAGACAAGTATAGTGTTGATCCTATTTTTAATGCAGTTGAAAATGTTTTATGTAGACATTGTTTTCTTATTGTAGAGAGACATTTGTACTGTGAGCAGCAATGCAGATACAGGTATATATTTTCAGGTACATCTCCAGCCAAAATGGGCTTAGATACCATTGTTATACGTTGTGATTAAAAAGGAAAGTTGCTACCTCTTATGTTGTCATTCTCTTTTCAGACTTAGAAAACATTAGCAGGAACTTTTAACCAGCTTAGCTATCTGAGAATTTTACATCATTTTTTTTTTCCTCAGAAGCTATCAGCAATCTTTCCCATAGAGTTTTTAATGAAAAAAACCCTTCTTTTTTCTGATTCACAAGAAAAAAAAATAAATTTTATTGCAAAGAGATTCCTTTCTGGTGATCCCTAGTGTGTTATGTTTTATTTTGTTTTAAATTAATTTAAAAATAGTTTTATCCAAAGTGTTTTTTTCTGGAACTGGCTGTAACTGTCTATAACATAAGAAATGGACATTAAAAGCTCAGATGAAAAGCAGAATGTCAATCTTAGTGACACTTAAAAAATCACTAGCTTTTAAACAAAGAAGCACTACTTATCTAGAGTGAAAGCTGGTATTTTCTACTAAGCTCTTGTTATTGAGAACTATAGCGATGGGATACAAAGCTTTCCTTCCTAGGGCTCAGCAATATAAGTTGAGTTTTGTTGCTATTGTTGCAAAGCACTGTCAAATTCCCGGACAATGGTAATAGAGAAAATTGGTTTTGAAAAGCTTTTAAGGACAGAGTGTTTAACAACACTCCTGCTTGTACTATCCAGAAGGTTGCCTTGATTATCTCAAAAGCTGAAACAGCTGACAATTTAGAAACAGTCTGAGTCTTCAGACATCACATTACATACTTCTTAATAGAGAAAAGTTCATGGTTTTGCCTTGTAGATCTCTAATCAAGAACCAGCTGGACTGGGGATGAAGCAGCCCTGAAAAGATTGAGAACACCAGAAATTAAAGCTTTAAAGCCAGTGGTATATCTCATCTGTAATGTAACTATCAGTAAAATGAGATGATAGTAATACGATTTTCTTTACATATTTTAGCTCCTTCCCACCCAGCCTATCAAAAAACCTTTCTAACACTAAGTACCTAATATTGCCAATTGGCTCCTGTGTTTTGTCAGTAGCGTATAGGCCTGGGGACTACGCCATTTTTCTGGCTGGCTCTTCGCTGTCTCAGATGACTTGCTGTCAGCACATTTTCCCATCTCAGGTCAGTGAGGACTAGAAGTAAATATACCAGTGACTTCAGTGAAACCTCTACTGTGGATAAAGCCTATAGGGGATACACATGTCAGTGAACAGGGTGGCCAGGGCGCTTGTGGAGTCTCCGTCTTTGGAGACACTCAAAACCCAGCTCCATTTGGCCCCTGGCAGCTTGCTCTTGGTGACTCTGTTCTGAGCAGGAGGCTCCTTCCAACCTCAACCATTTTGTGACTTGGCAGAGGAGCATTGACTTTCACAGCTCTGAAGGGAATTGCATGACTTGGGAAATAAATTGTCAGCATCTTGGTTGCCGCTTGCTGTGCTGAGTAAACCTGCAAAGGCTGCCACAGCCCACAAGCGGAGATCTTCTGTAATGGGGGCCAATTTTCGAAATAGCTCCACATAAGATTTGCCATTTAGGAAACCAGATCGGGAAGCTGCTGTTATTTTGGCAAATCCCTTCCATGTCAATGGCCTGTCTTAGCTTTAGTGGCCCTATGTTTCTCATCAAGAACCTAAGAAGATGGCGTTTTTATTTGCAATTATGGTTACATATACATATATAACACTATGTAAATATACATATATATAACTATAAATAACTTTGCCCACATTTGTTGTAATGCAATCACAATCTACCATTGTGTCACACCTGACATCTCCCTTAATACATAACTGTGTATACCACACAGAGTTCTTCTTAAATAAGATTCATAAATCTACCTAAGTGTACAGTCTCCATTAGCTGTATAGTAAAAAAAGAACGATGAGACACTTAGGTTGTGTTTGTATTGACTGCTTACTTAAATGGTTACATCTGAGTTAATATTTAAACACATTGGTTCCCAAGTACACTACTCCACAGCAGAGTCGTCTCCTCCTATCTTAACAAATATAAAAATGTAAGGGGGCCTTTGCGTTGGCTGGGATACAAAAGCTGTTATATTATAATGGTTTCACTAAAATTCTTTCTTTTTCTTTTTCTTTTTTTTTTTTTTTTTTAAATAGCTTAATGCGCAGAGCAGGTTTGTAATGAATAGCACTTTGCACATTGAATCAGAGATTGTACTGCATGGACAATAAGACTCAGAAGTAATAAAAAAGCCTGTCAATAATGGAAAGTGAACACTCAGGTCTTCAACAGCTGCTTCTGCAGAACAACTGGTGCACATCACAGCCTCAGACTTCTCTGTAATTGGAAGACATGAGCATTTCACAAGATACATCTTGTGCTTCTAGCTTAAGGAAATCATCAGGAAATCAATTAATTAAAAGTTCAGGTTTTGTGTAAAGCGATATTCTAATGAAGGCATCTTTGGATCAGCAGAATTTTTTTTAAGTTATGAAAACAGTGAAATAAGAGCACAGAATCTGTCCTACTCCTAACTTAATAAGCAGTCCATTAAAACTTAAAAACATAGGCTACCCTCAGACTATAGTCAAGTTAGATCTTAACAACTGGAGGGAAAATATAGATGGTGTTGAAAGGTATCTTGTGAACGGAGCCTTATCTGCTGCCTACCCTAGGCCTGTAGTTACTCTGAGAGTGGAAGTGAATATATTCTGAGCTCTGCCAAGACTTTGCAGCAAATTAAAATGGAATAACTGAATATATTTGTCAGTATCAGAACACTCAAGCTCTTGGATGATCACTATGTTGTGTGAATCTTCTAACTGGTATGTGGAATTTGGCTGCCATTACACAAAGTGGTTTAAGAGCAGTTTTCTGGATTTAGTCCAGTTATAGTCAAGGCTGCTGCTGCTGTAAATCATTTGAGTGTTATGAAAGAATCCCTGCTAGGCTGACTACACTAGCAGGGCAAAATGAAGTGCTTTAATCGTGAAAGCTTTTCCCCAGTGAAGAGCAGAAATAGCGATACGAACTGCAGAAGCAGCCCTGACAAAGTTGCTACTGAGTCATCTTCATATTCACATTAACCCTGGGTCCTCCAGCAGCTCCATTCTCCTGTCTTGTTAATCCCCATAAAGATCCCGTGTTTCCAGTATTTGGACAATGTAAATGGGAGAAATGAGAAGGCCAGTGGGAGTTTTGCCGTTGCTATTGCTATCACCAATAGCCCAATGGTGACTGTGATAAGTTCAGCTTGGGCTGCAGAGTTACACAAATTTGGCACAGAAGCAGATGCACAGCCTCATGCCCCACCAATCATGTCTTGGGACCTCACCAGCGCAATGTGTTAGACATCGAATCCTAATAGGAATGACACAATGCCATAGCCCTGCGCATTACCAAAATAGCCAAACTGGGAGGTAACCAAGCCACCAGCTTCAAGGCCACAGCTCTTTCCAAAGTGTCTGCAGGTGGCTGGGATTTTAAGTCCCTTGCCTCACCTTGCAGATCATATCACATCACCCCCCTCATCTGCCAGGATTGCTTTCAGATCAGCAAAATCCCACCGTGCAGAATCCTGCTCGTCTCCTCTTGGTCACCCTCACCATGCAAAGGTCCAGCATAGCTCCTGCCTTGGCTTGCACAACTTTAAGGCTCAGTCTGACACCTTGCTAAGGAAAATAGTGCAGAATGGGTGTAGTCGAACAGTTTCTGTGCTCCAGCTCCTCTTGTGGTCACATTTATGGTGCATCAAGGGTGCCTTTCTGTGATTTAATTTACTGTGCCAAAGGGGACTAGAAAAGCACAGTGACTTCTCCAGATTAGTAAATCTTCTGTACAAGCTCTCTGTATAAGGCACAGAAAGTGGAGAGTGTGGAGATTCTAACTATCTTTACCAGATAAAGACTGTAAAATCGGTTACTGGAGGAAACGTTTTATCTGTTAACCTGAGGGTTAGCCAAACTCTGCACATTTTGTTAATGGACTTCATAGTCTAAATGAAAAGTCACAAATAAAAGTATTTGTTGAACATTTAGGGTTGGACGTACTTCTCAGTAGAGCCTTAACTGGCAACACGAATCGCTTGAACAAAAATTCAATATAGGCTCCTTGATAACATATAAACCTAAATGCTAAAAAAAAAATAAATCTCCCAAATAGTTGATAGAACTCAAAAATGTCCTAAACTATGCTGTGCAATAGTCCATTAAGGGTCATTTTGTTAGCCGTATTTTCTGGCATATCCCAACATATTGGCAATGACTTTCCCCTTGTAAACCTCTTTCTAAAATCAATTAGTGTAACTATCCTTTAAAGAAGTTCATTGCTACTTTCTAGTCAAATGTTTTGTTGGTTTTGTAACCATTATTTTTTCTGAGACGATCAGCTTCCTTCAAAATATTGCAATTTTTTTCCACTGCACATATAAACAGAATATTGAATTTTCCCTCCACTAGTTGAAATACATTTTAGTTTTCAGTCTTTAAAGAAAATTCAGATTTGCAGTGATTTCTTTTCCCCCATAGAATAAGAAAAGTACCATTTTTTAATAACAGGAGTTAATAAAGTAATCACTGTATTGTAATCCAATAGATCTTATGTAGTGTCAGAAATATTTCTCTGTGCGTGGTACCCAAATTAAACAGTTATTTGTCTCACATATATTTTTGTGAATTCAATAGTTCTTAAAAGATCTATATGATTAAGATACCTTCCATAAGATTAGATTAGATTATGAACATTCGTGCTTCAGAGGTACTCATGCTCCGTAAAATGCAGAGGACAAAGCCAGCCACTGCTTCCAGGCACCGGAATGACTACTAGAAGCTTATGCTGCTGTTGTTGTGTCATTCACTTGTCACATAGCCAATAGTATGCATAATGTGATACTACTTTAAATGCTGCCAAAATTAACTTTCAAATAATTTTTCATAATGATCTCTTTTTAAACTGTTTTAAATAAAAATACCTTGGACAATTGCTCGAAACACATAATTTGAGATTCAGAGTGATTATGATTTTTAAAAATACATTAAAATTACCAGAACAACAGAATTCTATTTCAAAGAAGCACACTAGAAACACATACTAATTATTCTTGCCTACTGAGCTCTTCCTGAGCTTAATTCTTTGCTAGGATCAAGTATCTGATCTGAACATGCACTCAAATTAATAAGTTATTACTAACTAAGTAAATATAGGCTGAAAAAATATTATTAATGAAAATGCTTCAGTAACATAAGACAGCTGGAGTTCAGCCTAGGTCATATTTTTAAAAATATAAGTGTGTGGACTCTACAATCTTTCTTCTATGGGCAGTGCATAAAAAACATAGTCAGAGGGAAGATTAGTGCTGGCTGCACTGTTCCTGTGAAGGAGTTCAGCACACAGACACCTTGTTCCTCTCTAGAGAAGATCCAGAGGTGATGAGAAAGGAGGGGATGCTTACCTGAATCAATTCAATTTTACCCTGGTTTCCTAGGGATGGCTTTCCACATGGCTCCACATGGCTCAGAAGTCTGAGCTGAAGGGTTGTGTTCCACAGCACCGTCCTTTGGAGAAACAGAGGTTTTCCATGAAAGGGATAATTTAATTGCCAGTTCCATTAGTTTTCTCATGGAATGCATGATTTCTCAGCCTCTCTTTAGTGTATTAGTACCAATATGCTAAAAGTAAGTAACATAAGAAATGGGTCTTCTGGGAAGGAGCGTATAGCTTAATATCTCTCTGTGTCAGAATGTGAGTAGTGTGGATTTTTCTTTCCCTTTCAACATTAAAAAATGACAATAGGGTATAACAAGCAAATAATTGAAAAATAGTATCAATGAAGTCGTAGCACTAGTGTATAAGCTATACGCTAGCACAGATCCTTCACATGTATAGATCCGTCTGTGCACAACAGTATGTTCTCTTTCCATATAAAAAATGATGATTTTAAAAGCATGGCATTTTCCAGATATTAACCCCATCCCTTGACACTGGGAAAACCCCTTGTGTTCTGGAAAAGTGTGTAAGATCTAATAAAGCTCTATTCTTAGAAATCTCATGATGTGCTTCAAGAAGCTAAAAAAAAACAGCAGTAATGCATTGTCAAGAAGAGTGTAGGGGGCTCTTGTGTTCCTGTGGGAAGTTAAAGCCATTCTTTCCTCTTTATTAAAAAAATAAATGGAAAGAGAAACAAAAAAAGAACCAACCCCCCGAACTTTCTAGTCACTGCAGTAGAGTCATATGCATGCTGAGCAAACACAAACACAGCTGCTACAGCTCTGCCTTGCAAGAGTGAAAAAAAAAAAATCATCTGTACATTTGTTTACATAGTCTCTGCTCTGACATTTGGCCAGGCCACACAGCAACACGCTGAAACAGAATACAGAAATCGTATGCTGCAGATACGCTTAGTACAAGAGGGCTTCTCCTCCACAGCTGGTGTCCCTGTGCTGTCCGTATAAACAGATAGAGAACCGAATCCCAATTAACCTGCCATCTTCTTAGTGCGTTAACTTCCAGTTCAACACCCAGCAGGCAAAAACCTTCTACTCTCCAGTGTGCTGCTGGTGAGGGAAGGATGCGGGAGGTCAGGGGAGCCCAGCTTGGGAGGGACTCCCAGCAGAGCAGGCTGTGAAAGGGATGTGGGGCCCTGAGAAAGGAACTGGGGATCTGCAAAAGCCTCTGAGCTGTGCCCTGGCTGCTGGCAAATGGTCCTGCAGTACATTCAAGGGGGGTGAGTGTGCACCCCGCTGCCTGCAAGCAGGGGGGCAGCCCACAGGGACTATGTGGGGACTTTGGTGTTGTGTACCGCTGTACAAGCCTGCCCTAGGGCTGAACATGTTGATCTGAGTGTTGTCCCTTAAAAAATGGACCTCCGGCGCTCCAAACCTCAAACTTTGAATGGTTTCACTAGTTATTTCTGGTGGCGCTTCTGAGACACCTTCATTTTGAAATAGCGTAAAACTATGGTTCCACTGCGTGCAGTCTCAGGGTCCCTAAAAATTTTCCAGCAGATGTTGAGAGAGTTTAAACCTATTGATTGCAGAGCTGCCATCCTTAAATCCTTTTCTCAGAAACCATAGAAATAGCCTACAAGTCCCCAGGGTCCACAGACCATGGACTGAAGGTGTTGCTAGAAAAAAATAACAAATCTGTTTCTGCGAATGATTACTGATCCATTTTAATTTGTGTCTGTAGGTTAGAAAATGTATGGAAACAAACTTGATTACATCTAGATCTAAGAAGTGCCAGCTACTTGCTATAACATTATGGTTAAGTTATTTAATTCCTGGACATAGTTCAGAGAGAGGTAAAATCAACATCCACTTGGTGGAATTTATTTGCTTTTCTGTTCATCCCTCCATTGTTTTTCCAGTCCATCAAGATTTCTACAGGAAAACGGTACTTGTTTTCTTTTGGAGTTAACAGAAAGTACAACATGTTACCCATAAAAATAAGAGGAGGCCTTACGTGTTGCTGTTTTCCTGAGCTTTGTGAGCCAGATTCTACCCACAATTAGTTACAAGTAAGTTGGATCTATTCGTGTTTGTGTATGCATACTACCTCTCCTTACCTCTTCAAATAAATTGAATGTAGAAACAATAATGGAAAAAAATCATAACAAAAATGGTCCACTTCTATTTTTTTTTTTCAGATTTGTTTCTGATCCTGTAGGCTTTGATCTAATTTGCAGGAAAAGGAGTGTATGGATCTAAGCAAAACCCAAAATGAAATTCTAATAACATAACATATCTACCAGCTGCATTAAGCATACAAGCAGGAGAACTGGATTTGAATATGATTTAAAGACTTGTTGAACAGAATATATATAAATATGCTTACGTACACATGCTTTTGCTCAATTCCAAGCTTCTTTGAGCTCATTTAGAATTACTCCAGAGACTTTGTGGTGCAATAGACCAGATTCTGGCCTAAATGACATCATGCTGGCCATATAGTGGCAGTGATTAATCTCTAAATTCACCACTAATAGCAAAAATATCGTTGCTGAGATGTCAAGTATGTTAAACCCTTGAAGAGAAATGATCTAAAAACTTGCCAGGAATGTGATGATTTCACCAACCCATGGGACAGGGTCTGTACACAGTTGCCGATGTAGAAGTATGTTCAAGGCTTCATGACAAACCACTAATCTGACCACAGGCCAAGTTCAGACTTGGCATGAGGGAGTGCGGAACTGATTTAAAAGGATGGAGTTGCATGAAGGGGGACTTTCTCTCCAGAGATGCAGAAAGGTCTTTGGTGAGTATACTCCAGTTAACAAAGCTATGTTCATTCAGGGCCAGGTTTTGCTGATCTCACTCTTGCTGAATAACATCCGCTTAGGGCCTTGGCATCTCACCACATTTGATGGATAAAGCAGGAAAGTCAGACTGGGACCAGCCCTACAGATAGAACACCTTTCCAGTGCTCGGGCTTGGGGGAAGGCACATCCTGCAGCACAGCCCAGCCTGGGAGAGAGGCCCAGAAGTTATGTGGTGTGTTTAAGCCTCCAACAAGAACTGCTGGTAGAACATAAATATTCAGGGTCGATTTTGAGGCAGTAAATTTACACTCTTTGTAATTAAAAAATATTCACAAAAAAATCTTATTGAGTGCACCCTCAGTAAGTTCGCAGATGACACCAAACTAGGTGGGAGTGTTGATCTGCTTGAGGGTCGGAAGGCTCTACAGAGGGATCTGGACAGACTGGATCAATGGGCCAAGGCCAATGGAATGAGGTTCAATAAGGCCAAGTGCCAGGTCCTGCATTTTGGTCACAACAATCCCAGGCAACGCTACAGGCTTGGGGAAGAGTGGCTGGACAGCTGCCCAGCAGAAAAAGACCTAGGAATGTTGGTGGACAGCCAGCTTAACATGAGCCAATGGTGTGCCCAGGTGGCCAAGAAGGCCAACAGCATCCTGGCCTGTATCAGGACTAGTGTGGCCAGCAGGAGTAGGGAAGTCATCATGCCTCTGTACTCAGCACCGGTACCTCACCTCGAGTACTGTGTTCAGTTCTGGGCCCCTCACTACAGGAAGGACAT
>VXAK01001011.1:21691-33455 GCA_013399435.1 Arenaria interpres
CTGGAACAGCCTGCCCAGGGAGGTGGTGGAGTCACCATCCCTGGAGGTGTTTAAGAAACATGTAGACATGGCACTTCAGGGCATGCTCTAGTGCCTGAGATTGTTGGGTTGGCTGTTCTGTTTGGTGTGTTTTGGTGTTTGGTTTTTTGGGTTTGGTGGGTTTTTTGTTTGTTTGTTTGTTTTGGTTTGGTTTTGTGTGTTTGTTTTTTTTTTTTTTAAGGGTGGACTCGATGATTTCAGAGGTCCCTTCCAACCACGGTGATTCTGTGATTCTGTGATCTTTGTTAATGGTGTTTTTAATTTCATTTAACATATGTTGTAGCATTGCATAATTACTGTCATACTTCAATGCTCAGTCAAGAAATTAATAAAAATTGTAGAGGTGGGAATGATAGAAGAATCTGAAATAATTTAGGAATTATGCCTGTCATTCTTGACATAATGCATGGGTGTTGAAGAAAAGACCCAATATCCATATGCTGCAATTATTGACAGTTTGAGAAATGTCTGAGAATGAACACGGTATATGCAAGCATTAAATTTGTCTTTGTAGTTCAGGACTCAGAGTTTAAAGACCCCTATGACTTAGACACAGATTACCAGGGCAGAAGCTATGAGCTTTGATTACACAGTTATTCTATGACAGTTATTCTAGGTGCACTAAAAATGAAAAATGGAGGTTTATATAAGTCTCCATTCCTTTGTTCAGAGCAACAGCTAGCTGCTCCCCATGGAAGTGACTTGTTGGGGCAGTGCCTCCTGCCAAAGCAGCCATATCCTCAGCAGGGTCTTCTGCTGGGTGGGCTGTGTGTTAGAGCTGCCTTCTCCTTTGCAGATAAGAAAAAAGAAAAAGATGGAGAAATTGCTTTGTGAAATATTATCTATAGGATCTCCTAAGCTACTTCACCTCGAGGGACTTAGTAGTACTGAACAGAGATGAGCACTGTTCTTGCTGTCAGGCCATGTCTCCCCAGCAGGGGATTTGGCCATGGGGCTCAGGCCAGGTGCCAATCTCTTGCCCCAGGGGGTGCTCTATCTCTGCTGCCCTATCTGTGCCCAGCCATGTCCGTGGAACAAGCCCCCACCCCATCCCCGCCTTGGCCTATCCTCATTCCCCGGTCTGACCCTGGATCCCCTCACCATGTCTGATTTCCCAAATACCTCTTCAGACAGCCAAAACCACTACACTAAGATGAGGTAGATGTTGATGACTCTCTTTTAACAATTACTTCATATTCTCACAGAGTTTGGCTTAGATGACCTTTTACACCACTGCTTGCAAATTCACTAAAAAATCTGACAAACAAAGAAAATAAATTCTGCGATTAAAAGAAAATACTCACTAAATAAACCAAGGGCCATAACTGTCCAGAACTGTCAGAGTGAAGATGTGATCTGAAAAGTATATGGCAGTCATTCTACTGTTGCCCTCATGGAGACAGCAGTCCTGAAAGTTATGGTTATGTATTTCCACTACAAGTAACAAATATCTAAAAGTCTATTATTTGTCTCTGGTATGCATACTGAGAAGAGATTCATTCCCTCAACTGTCAACACATTTCAAAGCTTAGTGCTTATACTTGCAGCACCAAGGATGTAACAATAACAAATGGAATATAAGGAATGGAAAGCCTTTTTACTTCTATCATGTTAATGGCAGAAGGATACACTGAAAGAGAGGTGAATACGGTTGGAGCCATTCAAGAGAAATGAGAGATCCAACTCATCACAAAGTATGCTCTGGTTCACATATGCACTTGGACCCATAGACTATGCTGTCTTAACTTCACTTTCTTTTATCTTTTACGTCTGTAGCCCTTGCTTTTCAAGAAGAAGAAGAATATAATGTCACTAAGTTGCTTTTTAAGTTGTATGCCCCTGATGAAGCAAGTATCTAATTATTTGGCTTTTTAAATCGCGGTTTCATATGTGAATTATCAAACTCCATTCAAATAGACAAGGACACCTACACAGCAAATCAACCTTTTTCTCTTGCTGTAAAACCACTTAATCGAATTCACTACATCGAAATTATTTCAGTAGCAACATCTGAGTTTGCAAACAGAAGATTAGACATTTGCTGCTAGAATATGCAAGCTCAACTCAGCTGAACACAGTGGAGCTGTGCCTGCCTGTGTCAGCAATGGATTTGGCCCCAAGGCTTCATTATTCAGATTGTGAATTCCTGATATGAGGAACTATGTCTTTGTTTGTTGGAGAGATGCTTCAGATACTTTAGTGGCTTTATAAATAATAAATAAATTCACAACTAGAAGCCTCAAGGAAGAGGAAGACTGATTGTGAGAGCTAGGGGCTTTGTACAGATACAGAAAAGCCTCACTCCAGCTACCTTCCAGGAGCTCAGAAATTAAAACTAGCTTAGGTATTTATAAGGTATGTTGGTCTTCAGTTAAAGCCAGTATGTATTTCGGTCTCTGGAGATACTTCAACATAGATCATAGAATGATTTCATTTGGAAGGGACATTAAAGATCATCAAGTTTCAACCTCCCTGCCATGGGCAGGGACACCTCCCACTGGACCAGGTTGCTCAAAGCCCCATCCAGCCTGGCCTTGGAACACCTCCAGGGATGGGGCATCCACAAGGTCTCTGGGCAACCTGTTCCACTGCCTCACCACCCTTGCAGTAAAGAATTTCTTCCAAATATTTCCCCTCTTTCAGTTTAAAAATATTACCCCTTGTCTTGTTGCTATCTTACTGATAAAGAGTCCCTCCCCATCTCTCCTGTAGACCCCCTTTAGGTACTGGAAGGCTGCTATAAGGTCTCCCCAAAGCTTTCTCTTCTCCAGGCTGAACAATCCCAGCTCTCTCAGCCTGTCTTCATAGGAGAGGTGCTCCAGCCCTCTGAGCGTCTTCATGGCCCTGATGCCACCGAACAGTGAGTTATTAATCTATGGATGGTCCTACTGCATACCCCATTGCGTTCACCAGGTTTTGGGGAAATACATAGGAGGAAATAAAATATGGGAAGTATGTTTAGGGTCCCTTTTTCAGATGTGCTCAGGAGAGGGTTTACTGTGAAAGACCTGGGAAGATAGGCACCTTTACTACCATGTTCTGGGCAATGTGTCTCACCATCCCATGATGATGATGAAGCCATCACCTATTCAGACACCATGACCATCCTGGTACCTTCCCAGCTGGAGGCAGCTGACCCACGCGCAAAGCCACCTTATGCAGCCCAAGCAAATGGCTAAGAAATTGCTTTGACTCATCAATACTGAACAGCTAAGCAGCACAGCCCTTAAGAAGTAAGTACAATCAGTCACATTTGCAAGTAATTGGGAGAATTTTTACTCTAAATTCAAATAAAATAGAATGGGGAAGATTGTAATCTTGATGAAGGAATGAACCCATAATATAAGCATTTGATGAATAACCTAGCCAAACAGGCTTTGCTATGCCGTTGGTAGTACCGATTTCAGGACATTAGTAGTCTAGGCAAGCATCACTCTGCCTTTGAGCATCCTGAGAATATGGCTAAATAGGAGTTTCAGTACTGTGATGAATACAAGCAGATCCCAGAGCAATGACTTTACATGACTGAACTCATTTGAATACACATTAGGTAAATTATAGAGATTGCTATACAGTGAAATTATTGGTGGGAATTTGCAAGAGCCCTCTTGCCGCTGAAATTATTGGAAGATGACAATCACAGTGTCACTTTTTCAGCACAGACCAACACTATGCTTAGAATTATATACAGGCGAAAATCCTCAGGGCCAGATTTAATTGAAACTTATTCCCACAGAAAATATTAACATGAAATGTGTTACCTATAAGGGCCTCTGGAACAATGTGTATAGTAATAGCTTTGAGACGTAGAAAACTAGATACATTTGCAGCTGAGAAGACAAGGAGTACTGTGGGATTTCAGGGCCTTCTGCTAATTCGTTAAATCTTTGAAATGACAGGTTCATTTAGAAAAAATATTAATTTCTCAGTTCAGTTTATCTAATCTCATGAAACCTCTGAGAGCAACAGAGATTTCATGTCAGTACTCTTCTACTACCAAAAGCAGTAATTTGAGCTCTCACACAGAGCTCCTCTGTACATTGATGCATTGTACAGCTGTGTTAGAGAGACATGGGCCTCATTTCAGGTTGCCTAATCTGACATTATTTTTATGCATGTTCAACTTTGAAGGCACAGGGAAAGAAATTCTGTGTTTTGGGGACCCAAATGTTATTAAAGACTGGATGAATCAGCAATAAACAGTGTGTACTTAGATGTACAACAATGAATGAAATGCATTCTTCCTTATTATTGAGAAGGAACTTCCAATGACTACCAACAATGACGGTGATTTTACTAAAGAACGGCTCCAATCATACAATGTCAGGCATATGATAAAACTTATTTGTTCTCTTCTAACAATATAAAAATAGATACTGTAGATTAAAGTGAAATGAGCAACGGCTGACAAAAAAATGCTTGCCAATAATATATCACTTAATTACTGATCATCTGATCAAATCATCTGCCATTCACAGTGTGTGTAATATTTCTTGGCACAAAGTAGTCTTTTTCACCACCCTCCAGGACTGACAAGGTTTAAAAAACATCCTCCTCAAAAGAAGACACTTCAACAGGGCAACTATTTTCTTCTATACATAATTTAAAGAGAAGAATGGAACGTACATGACTGTGAGCGGAATCAGAATTGTGTGCTTTTCCACAAATTAGAAGACTGTCCAGAATACATTATTAGTAAAGGACCAACAAGACCAAGCAATTTAATCAGAGAATTTAATTCCTCGCTCTGAAATGTTCAAGAACCAATTTTTCTCAAACTTATTTCAGTTTGTTCCACTTACTTTCGGGATTACATAGATGTAAATTAAATATTAGCCATTTTAGTCAGTTGTTACAAATTAGTGAAGTTATAGCAGTAACATTGTTTCTGTTCCCAGACATGATAGCACTTCTTATACAAATTATAAAATTCAGTTTTTGGTTAAGCAGGCAAAAGAGCAATCTCACATATGAAAGCATAAGAGGAACAGCTTATATGAAGAGAACTCCCTACATGTGTAAAAACTGGTAGGTTTTAGGTTTGGATTGAAATCAATATATAATGGAATTATTTGGGTTTGGATAGGAGATTTCTGTTTGTTTTTTGGTTTAGAGGAAATGGAGCAAGCAAATTTTGTTATAACCACAACAGCATTTGGAACACAGTTTGGCAAAAAAGAGGTACATTATCTGATCAGCAAACACGTACTGTTGTATGTATTCAAGTTTCAAATAATCTTCTACAGAAATTCGCCCTATATTCAAGTATTTTAAGCTGAACTGGTAGCTTTTTCTCTCCCATGCTATTTGTTGAAAATTGTCTCTGCTTCCATTTGGTCAAAGAATGCAAAAATAGAAAAAAACCACCAAAACAACCTCTTCATGCCTCCAATACTGCACTGCTCTAGCAAAAAGACAGAGAGAAACAATAGAGTTTATTCAATTCCCCAGGGCGCGAGACTTGTAATTGATTTTGTAGCTGTATTGCCAGGCAATAGGAGGTTCAGAGAGGGCCTCCTGACCTATGAAGGTCACTGCACTCCAGGCTCAGAGGAAGTTGTTCATGACCACAATATATAGGCGCTGAAGTCTTTGCGTCCATGATACTCAGAAGGGGAAATTTGTGAATGAGAGGCTGACACAGAACGCTGGTTATAGCAATAATAAGAACACCCTGTGGTTTTGCGGTCTGGGTGCAGGCAGAGTACCTTCTATGAACTTCACAACCTACCTCCTTCATTTTCCCTGTGTGTAAAATGGGAATAATCTCTCTTTACTTCAAAAAAGAATGGAAGAATTAACAGGGTGTTTGTAAAGCACTTAGAAGTGATAAAACACTGACAGTCAATAGAAAGCCAAGCTAAATAATTGCACAGAAAATGAAACAGAAATCTTTAGGAGGAAGTCCAAGAAAAAACATCTGGCAGAAGAGAGGCATAGGAGAACTGACAGAAGGAACAGAAAAGCAGCATTATTGGTTTGTTTTTCCCTTTGTAGATCAAACCAACGTGTCAGATGCAATGCAATCTGTTGTTTGTACAGAAAAATTGGGGGAAGAAAGAATGGGAACATCTGAACTAAAAAGTCTTTTAAAAATTAACTGTACTGTGCCATGAAGTAGATGGAAGGCTTGGATGGACACACAGGGATACAAGGGAGGATCTTGCTTTGAGCACCAGCAGTCTTCCAGACAGGGATACTGTCAGCTCTGAGATCCAGGTTGGGCTGATATGAGCAATGAGTGAGTGGAAATAGCTTTTTGATTCTCTACAAGGAAGCGAAAAAAGGTGGTAAGAGGTCTAACTTATTCATCAGCTCAGCTTTGTAATGTAGTTGCCAACATTCAGGTACATCAGTGAAATGAGCCTTCAGAGATTGTTGAGATTGGAATCCTCCCAATGTCTGTTGTCTCCTCCCCAGACTTCCTATGGTTCTTACATAATTTTTAGCTCCCCTCTTTCCCTTTTGTCTCTGTTACATTTCTTCATTTCTTGTGTAATTTTCCTTAGTCATCTTCTGTCCTGTTCCTCCCTTTTCTTCCTCTTTCCTCTATGCCCATGTTCCTTTTGCCTTTGCATTTCACACTGTAACTATGTACTGATTTTCCTGAAGTGTCACCATGTGTTGTTCCTTCAATATATAAAAGCAGTGACAACTGTTCCACCTTGGTGCACTTCTCCTGTTCTCTTGCCTTTAGGTAATGTTCCTGTGCCTAATGTTCCTGTTTAGGGAACCAAAACCAAACTGATGATCCAAAACCTGCATGCTGTACAAGCAGTAGCACAGAGAGGCTCCATTATCAAAAAATTGACACTTAGTGTAAGACAAAAGAAACAGATAAATATTTTCAGATGATGAACTATAAGGGAGAAGAACCAGCCTGATGAGACAAAGTCTTAGCAACTTAGCTCTAAGAAAGACGGAGGATTTTCTAAGTACCAGTCAAGAAGATGGGTGATGAGGCTGATCTGAGGCAGAGCAGGGGAGGCCCTATGAGACATAAGGAGCAACAAAACAGAAAGCACTGTCCTGTTTATTCCTGGGATAGAGTTAATTTTCTTTGCAGTAGCAAGCATAAGATTATGTTTTGGATTTGTGCTGAAAACAGTGTTGATAATTCAGGGATGCTTTAGTTATTGCTAAGCAGTGCTTATACAGACTCAAGGCCTCCTCTGCTCCTCACACCATCCCACCAGCGAGGAGGCTGGGAGTGCACAAGAAGTTGGGAGGGGACACAACTGGGCCAGCTGACTCCAACTGACCACAGGGATATCCCAGATCACATCATCTGCTCAACATTAAAAGCTGGGGGAAGAAGACGGAAGGGGAAGATGCTTGGAGTAATGGTTTTTGTCTTCCTAAGTCTTCATTATGCATGATGGAGCCCTTCTTTCCTGGAGATGGCTGAACCCCTGCCTGCCCATGGGAAGCAATGAATGAATTCCTTATTTTACTTCGCTTGTGTGTGTGGCTTTTCCTTTACCTAGTGATCTGTCTTTATCTCAACCCACAAGTTTTCTCACTTTTACCCTTCCGTTCTCTCCTCCATTCCACTGGTGGGGAGTGCACGAGTGGCTGTGTGGGGCTGAGTTGCCTGACAGGGTTAAACCACAACAAGCAGAAAAAGGCTTGTGTGAAGATCCAAGTTGGAAGCACTGTAAGAAAGACATCATTGTGAGTGACCAGACGTGGGACCTGATCTTGTCATACCAAATGGGAGAGACCAAGGCTACAGAAGACCTGTGAAAAGGAAGATGGACAACTTCTGTCCTGTGTGTTAGAGAAGGGCGAGCCAGCAGAGTGAAAAGGCTGAAGTACTTTAGCTAGGTGGGTAGCTATTGTCCATGCACTTACAGTTCCAATTGCAAGCTTTTTTCTGCTTCTTATAGTTAAAGTAACCTAAAAAGAAAAAAGAACATTGAGATTCATATGGCAACACGAGAAAGCTTATTTCAAAAGCTATGGCTAAGGATAGCACTGAGTCTTGTGCAACTCATAAAAGAGACAAAATGCACTTGGATATGAGATTCTCCCTAAATACAAAGAGGACAGAGAAGACACGCAAAACACCCATCTTCATCTGAAGCTATCCCGTAGGAGAATGCAGATGGAAAATACCTTTGTGTGACTTCACTAGAAAAAGTTATCACATGATAGTGGATCTGTTTCTGGGACACTTGCCTCCAAGGCTTTCTCCAAAAAAGTGACAAGTCCTTTTCCAACATTGTTGGGTGCAAAGAGTCTGAAGTATCTGATCCCAAATGACGTCTCAGTGCAAGGTCCCTGTTCAGACCTTGGTCTGAGCATCCTTGCCTCTTCCATCCAGCCCAAGGTCATGTCCACTTCATACGGGCCATTTGTTTTTTTCCCTAGTTGAAATCAATAAACTAGTAGCGTAAGAGGCACCAGGTCAACCTGAGAACACGTAGGCAGCAGAAATCCTTTCGTCCCTTTCTCCAAAGTATAATAGCATTAGTGAAATCCTTATTCTATTCTGTCAAACTCAGATAACTTTTCAAAGCAAAGATATTATCTAATCTATGCAGGAAAATTTCCTTTCTCAACATCTCCATCATATCATTTAATGTCAAGTACGTATGACTTCAGCAGCACCTCCTCATCAAACTCCCAAAACAGGAATGGTTGGCAATAAGTGAAATATATGAAAATCAATAAAGTGTTCTTGTACAAACAGCCCACTTAGACGAAAGATACAGTGTACTGCTCTTTAGGTGCAAATCATACTGAAATGAAACATCAGAAGCAAAAATAAAAGCCTGTAGTAGTTTTGTGGTGTGAACTTTTAAGTCTTATTAACATTAATTGTATGTATGGTTCAAAGAGATAATATACGCCAGGATATTTAAATTAATGTAACTGATTGAAATAGAAATGCTACTGCAGGCGATTACAAGGGAAAATATTAAGGTTATAATTCTGCAATAGCTTTCCCATCTAGTTAACTAGTCAGTCACAGTGAATTTATCTACCTGCGGGAAGGCCGACTGAGTCAGGCCCTAATTTTCTAAGTCAAATCTATCCCTCATGTTAGAAGAAGACATCTAAACTTGAAATTATGGTTTTGGAAAGACATTTCTTGACGTTTTTTAGGAACACAATTTAATCATAAAATTGTACTGTTTGGGAGACTTATTTGTCTTTCCTTCCATCTTCAGTTATGATGAATAGTAAGTAAGAAGAATATCAATAATACTGATAATACAGTAACATCCCATAATGCCATTTATTTCACTATCTTTAAGGGCTTCATGGTCACGAATAAACTAAGCATTACAGTAACAGTCTGGAAATCAATAATGTTGTGCCATAAGGAAGAAAATGAAGTGTGAGGAGTGACATGAATTGCCCTCGTTGAGTCAGTGACTGATTGGGAAGCAGCACGTGGACATCCTGGCACTTGCTTTTCTCTTCTAACCACTAAGCCCATTTTCTGCACTCAATCACTAGGAGGAGTGTTTTCTATTAGCAAAATCAAAACAAAAACCTCATCAAAATGCTACAGAAAGAAAATAACAAAACATGAATTAGAGAACACCCAGACCATGAGAGTGCTTGAGGAGGCTGCCTCCTGAGGATCTTTCTACATACCGTTCCTAGGCAAGAAAAGAGAAAATCAGGAGCAGTTATTATCTAGAAAATGGATTCCTACCTGACTGCTTTTAAGATATTTTTAAAGCAAATTTCATGCAGAAGTCAGAAACACATGTCTGTAAAGGGAGAGGAGGAAGGGAAGCTGTTCACTCGCCCACCCACCATGCTCCCCATAGGTGCCACCAGCTGTTCTCTTCACCTCTCTCAAGATGAATGAAACATAAACCAGCAAGTCTTTTTTTTTAAACTCAGGTTTGCCTTAAAACTGAACTTTAAAAAGAGTTCATCTACCAAAGGATTGACTTTCAGACTTGGCTCAGTGCAACACTCATTGCAACCAATACAGTTCTGCCTCTTACCTGGGAAAACTAGGACTATGCAGAAGCACTGGAAGATAATGGTAGTGTTTGATAATCAAGAAAAAAATGAATTGTTTCCCTTAGACATTTCTTGACATTCTTATTAAAAAAACAGTAAAACTGAGAAGGAGAAAACAGGAGAATGAAGCAACAAAACAACAGAGTAGCTGTAGCATATGAAAATACCTTTGAGAGTAAATTAGTGACCTCTATGACTTTAGCTTGTGATACAGTGCTTCTCTCAGAGCAAGAAGAAACAATAAAACTGGTTCAATAATGAACAGCAAAATGATCAGCTTCAAATCTGGTAAATCGCCACTGATATAAAATGCACACACACATACCCAGGTACAGGTGCATATTCCCTTATGTGGATAACTTCGTAACGTTCACACTTAGGTTTTTTGGTGGATGGTTTCAGGCCTGTTATATTTTGTGATTATAGGAGAACTGAGATGAAAGACAAGGGGATAATTCATGCAGCAAGCACTGATGTTTATGGTCTTGAAAAGACATCTCAGTCTTTGTGCTTGGAGGACTCTGTCTTACTATGGGCCTGAAGAGGCTCAAAAGATTCAAGTAAGGCCAGGCAGCACTGAAGAGAAGAGCATCTAGAGAAGTAAAGAAAAAAAGATGAAAGCACAAAAAGAAAAAGAGCATGGAAAATTTCCCAGTTACAGAGCAGTAAATATAGAAAAAGTGTGGACTTAAATGGTCTTAAGCTGAATATGCTTCGGTTAACAGAAGGATGTATCATCGAAGGTGTTCTCAGCAAAATAACGGGGCTTTTTTCCTATGATCACTGATATTGTTTCTTTGGCAACAAAAAAATTGACCTGGACTTTTCTAGCATGTGTTTTCCTGAATCTCATTTTGATCTGAGATGGAAAGCATTCATCCTCCTCTATGCTCATTTTAGCTGGTGTCCGTATTTCTGTGCAGAGGTTTGTTGAAACTCTGTGTTCTTTAACATCCAGCTGAGAGAGGGGAACTTTGTGGTGGCCTGCTTTTTAATGATTATGGTTAGTATAACCGCTACTGGGACCTGGCACAGGGACAGCAGAAACCAGACACTGCAGTAGCCTCTTATTCCTCCAGGTGAAGTGGCTGAGTTTCTGCCACCAATGTTTATCTCATGTCATGACCTGCTGGGAGACTTGGTTGCCTTCAAGTTTCACTAACTGCTTGAACTCCTTTCCTTCATTTTCCCAATTCTTTCCCTTGCCTCTCGGAGTCCCTTCATGTAGTTATGCTAGATTAGTCAGCGGCACTTTTACCTACCCACCTACCCACGTACCTGCTGGGCTCAGACCCCAATTTGACATGATCTCAGAAGCTTTAACACAAAGTCCTCAGTCTCCTCAGACCTGCATTTGGCCTGCTGCCAGGCTGTATACCATAAGGAGACACAGTGTGATGCATACCAATGAAGTCTGACATTTTTTGTGAACGGTATAGGCTTGGGACAATACAACTGATCCTGTTTAACGGAAAACATTACACTGAACTTGACCTTCTGACTGAACGCAATGCTGCGCTAATAACACGTCCTTCTCGTTTGTATCGCTCAAGGAAATCCTGCTCTCTGTGACATTAGGCTTTATCTGCACCATCGATCTCTAGCAGAAAGACATACAGAAGCTCTGTGCGGGGGACTGCACAAATCTTTTTTATTGTTATTAATGCTGAACATAACCACTTCAGCTTTGTAGTCATTATTTTCTGAATTCATCTGTTCATTTTTCTGGAACTTG
>VXAK01001018.1:0-19189 GCA_013399435.1 Arenaria interpres
CCCGTCCCTCAATCGTGGCAAATACAAATATTAAACAAGACTGGCCCCAAAACCGAGCCCTGAGGGACATCACTGGTGACGGGCCGCCAACCGGATTTCACCCCATTAATCACAAATCTCTGGGCATGGCCATCCAGCCAGGTTTTTACTCAGTGAAGAGTACACTTGCTTATGTCATGATTCACCAGTTTCTCCAGGAGAACCCAGTGGGGGATGGTGTCAAAGGCCTTACCAAAGTGCAGGAAGACAATGTCCACAGCCTTCCCCTCATCGAGAAGACGGGTCACATGGTCAGAGAAAGAGATCAAGTTGGTTAAGTTTGATTTACTTCCAATCTCTTTTTTTATTTCACAAGGGAATAAATACAGATAATCATGAATCAGTTAACTGGCCAATAAAGAACCGATTACTGAAAAAAATTCTCTTCCTCCATGGCAATTAAGTCTACTGGTTATACTGGTAAATCTGCATACCTACTTAGGGACAAAGGGAGAAGTGACTTTAATATTCTATCTATGCCAGTAAATAAAAAAAAAATAATATCTGCAGAGTGATTATGAGTGCAGAAATGCCTCGATTGCTGAATGCCATTCTTTGCATACTGATGGAGTTGAATTTTCAAATTACAATGGTAAAAGTCAGCATGTAGAGAAAATAAATGAGTAAATGTTATACAAAGTAAAGTCTTCTAGTTCTATGGCAAAAGAGGTAAAAATATGAATTAAATAGATGTCATCTCCCAGTAGCAGATTAGCCACCACTGCACCTCTTTCCAGCACACTAAACTTTAATTGGTAAGGGCAGCAGTGCCTTTGAACTTTTAACAGCAGGCACTTGAACGCATTAATAGGGTAATGGACACCTGGATTCAAAAGTTCACCTCATGTTGTAAAACAGGCTTTGATATTTAATAATTTTTCAGCCAAACTTTGCTCTTTTCTACACAATATTGAAGAAAAAACCTGAACCATGAAGCTATTAGTTATATGAAGAAAAGAACAAGCTTCAGAACAATCGTCTTCTTCAAACTCAAACACTTTTTCAGTGGCATTTATTTTATTTTCTTCTGGTTCATTTGTTCACATAGAGAGACGAAAAGTAACGTAACTGATGCTTCTGGTGAATACTCAGTGGAAACCTCAGTTGCAGTGGCAGGATAGCTCCCTCCTCCCCCCCTGCCCGGAACTTCATAATGAATTGATTCAGGTACAAGATACTTTTAGGTTGGCGTGTTCGCAGGGAATTAACTTTCATATATTTTTCTCCTGTTTTCTCTCTTCCTTCCTTCCTTTGCCAATTCTGCAGCTGTGACAAACAGTTTAGTGATTTTCTGTATCTAGAGGAATCATATATGCAGAAAGTATAATCGTGCCATTATTTTTGTAAATGTTAAACCCAAATACAGAGTTATTTTCTCAAAGCTAATCTTAATGGTAGGCATATCCCTATGCCTATATACACACGTATATCTGAGGTGTTCTTAATATAATCATGGTAATTCATCCAGCTTTTAATTAGAAACAACAGAATCACAGAAGATTTGAGGTTAGGAAGGGTCCTGAGATCATCTAGTCTAAACCCAGTGTTCAAAGCAAAGTAGCTTATTGTTAAGGACTTCGTATATCTCCAGGGATGGAAACAGTAATATGGACAACCTATTCCAGTGTTTGCCCACCCTTACATGAAATAAAATAAAATAAAATAAAATAAAATAAAATAAAATAATAAAATAACCTTATATTTAAGTGAAATTTACTGTGTTTCAGTTTCTGTCCATTGACTCTTGTTCTGTCACTGGGTGCCATAGCTACGAGTCTGGCTGTCTTTTTCACTGAATCAGGTATTTCCTGAAAATAAAATCGTATTTTATTCAGTATAGCATCCATAACAGAAAACCAGCAGATTTCAGTAATAAAATATTTGTTTATGGAACAGTTGATGAACTTTTTGAAAAAATATTATTATTATTTTCTGCTGCTTATCTGTGCTTGTCACTGAAGGAACTTTTGCTGATTTGTTAATGCTATTCATTATTTTCCTGTTCAGTCTTCAACTAGGCTTGAAATCATCTAATTAACTGCAAAACTACGCTTAATATATTATCTGAGCTTCAGTTAGCTTTCAGAGTGACACCGAGGTATGACATTTCTGTTAATACACTCTGGGTATCATGTTACCCTGAAGATTAGAGAGCAGAGATCCTCAAGCAAACTGGCTCTGAAACGGGGAGCATTGTAACTCTGCTAAAGCAGTCTGTGGTTGATCTATTTTGCAGCGTGCTGAAGGGACTAGATTGCAGTGATAATCTGAACTAGTCTGGCTGTACACAGCACAGCATAGATGTTTCAGCTCAACTGGGGCTAGTTCTGGGATTTCTAATGCACCACTTTAATGTCTGGCACAGCTATAGAAAGATTCTGATAGCTGCACAGGGATAAGGGAGCAATAAAACAAATACAAAATCAAAACCAAAAAACCAACAAAAAACAAACCACAAAACAACCAGAAGCAAATACAAAAAACCCCTCACCCTAGATTTGTTTTATTGTCTTGATGCATTGTTCAGAAGTTCTCTCCTTTGACTAAAGTCTGCCCAAATTCAATTCTATGGCAATAGTAAACACTTCTGAAACCATCACCTTCAAAAATGAGAGTAAGGCCAAACGAGGCTTTGCTGATTATGGCAACTGTGTGAAATAATGAATGCTTGATGCTTTTGATGAAGCTCTCTTTTAATGTAGTGAGTGTAATCTTCGTCCCGCTGAATTTAATAGTAATTTTGCTATTGATTATGGTGGAACTGGGATTTCATCATGTCACAATGGAGTAATCATTTCATATGTATCAACTCCAGTGTCTTTTATGGCTAAATGGCAAAAACTAATACTACTATGCTGTTGCTTGAAAATCTCATAAGTAGATATAGTAGATAAAACCAAATGCAATAAAGAAGTGGGAGTACTGGGAAAATTTACAAGAAAAAAAAACACAAATCAAAATAAAAGCAAAAACCAGAAAGGAAGAGTACTCCACGAAGTTTCCCAGGCTCTTGTTTTCTTTTTTTGTTATGATGTTACATTCATTTATAGAAGATGAAGTAGAAAATGTGGCGAAAGAGAGAAAGAATATTTCCTTTAGTATGCTGACTGTTAACTGTGTGGGACTGTGAAAGCTAGGCTGATGTAATTCTTTTTGTAAGAAATTGCAATCATTTTGAGTTGTTATGGGAACCTCTAAGGGTTTTAGTACTTTTTTGGGGTTTGTTTCTTTGTTTGTTTGTTTTGAAGGTGTTAGTGAAACCAGTGTGAAAAATGAACACATTTTTATCTGAAAAAAATTACAGGTATTTTGAAGATCTTTTAATGAAATCAAATTATTTGAAATAATAGTGAATGTCACTGTACCAGTGGCAGTTAAAAAGAATTAAAGACCAATAGATGTTAGGAGAAGATGCACTATGATACCAAGTAATGGAGTATCCAGTTCAGCTGTTGGCGTGTCTTCCAAGCAATGGATCCACATACTGCATCACACTACTGTGGATAGGAAATATGTTTGTGTATAAGCTCTGTGACTTGTGGTTGGGAAGATGCTGATGCTTTCAGACCTGAAACAGGCACTGACATGGTGATACCAGGATGTTTGGGCTGTCCATCCAGGTGTTCTCCTATTAGCCAGAGAAGGAACCCAGCACTATCCCATTGCTGGTCCTCCTGACCGCTGAAGCAAGCCGTGTGGTTGTGTGGTAGGCTTTCCAGATTTATGCTGCAATGATTTAGTGCAGAGCTGGTTATCCGGTACCCTGAAACAGCACCCATAATGCAATTTTCATCTTTTATTATTCTTTTTTTTCACTTTCTTCACCCTCTTTTTCTTTGGCCTCACACATCCCTTTCTCCCCAGCCTCAAGGCCATGAGATGTTAACATCCAGGTAGAGTATTTTTGTTGTTTTGCTGGCTTGTACCACTAGAGTGAGCCCTTTTCTTGCCTGTAGGTTGAGGTCTTTGAACTGCTGCTGGATCTTTTCCCACTTTTGTACATCTTTGTTATCTGCCTCTGAGGTCATTTTGCCAATGATGTGCTATCAATGATGTCCCACAGTCCTGAGTCATGTTAAAAATTCCAAGAGTGATATCAGCTGTAAAAAATATGTCTGACATAGCATGCCCGTAACCTCAGGTATCTACCAGTGGTGTTAAGTGCCAGAGTAGCTGTGGAACAAGCATTTAGCTCTTTTATGTTTTTAATTAGGAACTGTTCTCTGAAATTCAGTTATAAATTGACTAACAGTGGAGTCACAGTAAACATTTTGGATGATCCTGCAGCTATCTCCTGCACTTTGTGTTTTATAGGCATTTCTTCTGTACTGTCATATGATAATGGTCTTCTAACATCTTTTAAGGAACATAATGTGATTGCTAGAGAGTATTGATTAAAGTACAAGGCCATTGGATGTCCCAAAGAGCAAATCTGAGTTCATGTGCTGACTCTGAGACAGAAATAAAGAATGAATCTAGATGGGTACTTAGTTACAAGCACAAACACACATCAGTGGTGTGTGTGCGTATAAACATATAAATATAAATATACTCTACATACATACATAGGTGAACACATAGCTTGCCTATAGATGTAAAAGAAACCATGACAGTATGCAGAAGCTACAGTCAGGCTTTCTATTAAAAGATGGCTTAATGGCAGATAGAAAAAAGGTCTGGTGTCTAAGTGAACAGAACGGAGACCTCAGGCAAATCTTTACAAAAACTCCATGGTGTTGCCTTGTTGTCATCCCAGAAAGCTTGTTGGTATCTCAAGTTCTGAACTGTATATGTCCAATGGCACTACAATCTCACATGGGCTGAGAGACTAAGCATTATCTTCATGATGGAATTTTTTTGGGATGGACTAGGTGTTCTTTCTCATAATTCATAACTAGAGAAAGGGGGTTGGACCAGATGATTCCCAGAGGTCCCATCCAGCCATTGTGTGATTCCGAACTCTCTCAAAAAGCATATCGTAGAATCATAGAATGGTGGTATGAGATAGTGATATTGTCTTTCCTCCTAACGCATCTGTTCCATCATTTGACCATTTTGTTAGCCCTGGGGCTAAGTCTGGGGGTTTGATTTGGAGAGGGAACAGTTGATAGTGATGATAACTGAGGTCTACAAAATCATTAGGCTGGTAGATAAAGTGAACAAGAGTTGTTATTCACCAACTACGATAACACTAACACTAGGATAACCTCAATGAAACCAGTTTAAACCAGAGGAAAGAAAGTATCTTTTTATACAGCAGGTAGTGAACATCTGCAACTTACTGTCTTAGGAAGTGGTGGAGGTAGCCAGTGTCAGCAGGTTCAAATTCATGGGTGAATTTGAACAAACGGATACTGAAAGGAATGGACAAAGAGATATGTTAGAATCCCTAATACAATAATCATGGACTCAGAGAAAAAATGATGGGAGTGGATGACAGAAAGGGACCAGGCTTGTGTGTTTTCCTTTAATACATCTCTGATCACCCCTACCAAGGACAGATTGACCTAGAGTCTCTGTACCAGAGAGCAAGACTTACGTTATATTCTTATCATTGATTTCCTTTTGAGAGTGGGCAATAGTTCAGTCCCAACAACTTTTAGGAAAGGATTAAACAAAAGATGTGATTACTAAATGGTAAAGTCAAAGAGGGGAGGAAGAATGAGGATAACAGTGGCCACAGATACTGATATGCAAAATACGTATTTTTCCCAAGATTTAAATAATTACCATATAGAGTATTAAATCCATGAAGAATTTATATTTTTCTTTGTCACATGTTATTTTTGATATGTTCTAGCCTGAGGAGGTCTGATATACACCATCTCAGCAGGACTAGAAATAGGAACTTTTTCACAGAAGAAATAAACAATTCTGGTATGCTAGCTCAAAAGATAACATAGCGAGCTCAAAAGGTAACAGAGCAAACACACTGCAGTATCATACAAATTAAAATTACTTATTTTATTTGCAAGGTACTTTAAAACATGATATATGGGTTTGGTTGGGGTTTTTTTGTAGTGGTTTTGGGTTTTTTTTGTGTCATACTATTTTCTATACCACTAAGGGAATTTATATTATTTTATTTCTACAATGTAACAAATATCTTTTTAAAGCTTTTCTAAAAAAATAATTTTAAAGTGACATATAGAGATTTTTGTAGCATTAATTTAGGATGATAGGCAAAATTCACTAATGGTTTCTTTCCTTGTGGCCATCCCAGGTTTATACCTGAAAACCATTGCATCTATAGTGTCATGCGTTCTTTGGAAATATAATATGCAAATGAAAAATATAAGTGGCTAAGAACAGATGCATGCTGGAAATTTTTGATTACTACCCTTAAGTAAAAAATTAGGGAAAAAAAGAAGTACACATAGCAAAAAAAACTCATTCAAGCGCAAAGAACATATCAGGGGATAAAATGAAAAGAAATAAGGTCAATATTGTTTTAAGGCAGAAAAGTCTTTTGAATTGAAAACAGGGACAAGTTAAGACAACATTAAAAACATTGTTTGAGTCTCTACGTGTAAATGATTACAAGAATGTCCATACTGAACTCCTCCCTACAGAACAGTTTCTTCGTATACTAATTATGTTGGTAGTAGTGAAATAGTAATTTAAAATAGAACACACAGGGTTTTGAATATACGTACACCAAATTGAAAATAGTCTTCATATTCAGTGAGCTATGATGTCAGTTGCCTTGTGCATTTCTGGCAACCAGGCATTATTGTGGGGCTGTTGATTCCAGAGAAGATAAGGCTCTGGGGAGACCCTTTAGCAGCCTATCAGTATCTGAAGGGGACATATAAGAAAGCTGGAGAGAGACTTCTTACAAGGTCATGTAGTGATAGGACAAGGGGAAATGGTTTTAAACTGAAAGAGGGTAGATTTAGATTAGATATTAGAAATAAATTTTTCATTATGAGAGTAGTGAGGCAGTCGAACAGGTTGCCCAGAGAAGTTGTGGATGCCCCATTCCTGGAAGTGTTCAAGGCCAGGCTGGATGGGCTTTTGAGCAACCTAGTCTAGTAGAAGGTGTCCCTGCCCATGGAACTATCCCTTCCAACACTAACCATTCTATGACTCTATGAAAGTAAATGGGTGGAATTCCTGTGATTTAACTGTTAGATCAATGAGTTTCACTGTATAACTCACTCAAAGAGGAAATACTGAGAAAACATACAAAATTATACTAAAAAAAAAAAGTATTCTAAAAGTCTTCTGAGGTTAACATGTAAAACAATATTACCACTTCCACCATCAAACTAGGATTGGATCAAATTAAATATTATGTATATAAGGTTGTGGGGATTTTTTCAGAATGTTACATTTATTTTTAAACTATATGCCTCTTCTCTCCAATTTATACTTTTCTCATGGTTTTTTTCACAGTAAACTGTCTAGCTTAATGAATTTGGGTGCTGTTTACTGAATGCTTTACTCACTTTTGACTTCTTTAGTGCCTAGAATTTCCATAACTCCACAACTACATTTGCATTTGCTTTGTGCCATCAGAGTGGTTTAACACAGCTGAAGCATCTCAGCAAGTCTAGCTACATGTCTTTATTCACAACAGAGTGAGCCTCAACCAGGCTGGCATCTTTGTGCAAAGTATTCTGAAAATATACAGGAGGTGATAATCCCAGTTGAGAGAATTTTATAATACAAAAGTCAAACCATAATATCAATATAAAATAAGTGAGCAGGAAAAGAAGAAAAAAAAAATTTTTTTCCGACATCACTTTTAGCTTAATAAAATTAGACAGATAAGTATGTTGTATGTTATACATGCTATATGACTGTAAAAACGCACAATTAAATGAAAAGACATATAGATCCCATTTCTTCATTTTACTTTCCTACATCTCCTTGGTTTTTTTTTTTTTTTTTTTAAGACATCAGCACCTAAGCACCATGCCATGTACTGTAATCCTTTAATTCCTTCAGAATTTCCATCTTATCTTGGAAAGCGCAAGTTTCAATTTATGTGTCAATTAATCTTTGAAGATGTTGACAGGTCCTTGGACAGTATATTTACCAAATAATTGGAAAGTTGTTTTTACAGGGTTGGTACTTGCCTTGCACCTCCTCAATATCAGGAATGGAAATAATAAAAAAAAAGAGACAGAGACCACAATGTGGATCTTTATTGGCAATAATATATTATTTTTCTTTTGACTTCTTAAATATAATCTAACAGCATATCAAATTCAAAATGCCACCATATGAATAGCTGAATAACTCCAAAGAGTCCGGTGAAACCAGGATCTGCCTCTGTATTATTACTAGATTCACGGATTCACAGAATTGTCAGAGTTGGAAGGGACCTCTGGAGATCATCTAGTACAACTCCCCTGCTAAGCAGGATAGCCTAGAGCACATTACTCAGGACTACATCAAGGCGGATCTTGAAAATCCCCAGAGAAGGGGAATCCACGACCTCTCTTGGCAGCCTGTTCCAGTGCTCTGTCACCCTCACTGTAAAGAAGTTCTTCCTCATATTTTAGTGGAACTTCCTATGTTCCAGCTTATGCCCGTTGCCCCTCATCGTATCGCTGGAAACCACTGAAAAGATTCCAGCTCCATCATCCTTCAACCCACCCTTTAGGAACGTGTAAACATAGATTAGGTCTCCCCTCAGCCTTCTCTTCTCCAGGCTAAAGAGCTCCAGCTCTTTGAGCCTTTCCTCGCAAGGGAGGTGCTCTAATCCCTTAATCATCTTAGTTGCCCTACATTGGAATCTCTCCAGTAGTTCCCTGTCCCTCTTGAACTGGGGAGCCCAGAACTAGATGCAGCATTCCAGTGTTGGCCTCACCAGTGCCGAGTAGAGGGGGAGAATGACCTCCCTCGACCTGCTGGCCACANTCTGGAGTGTCAGCAGGTCCTCCCAGTTTGGTATCATCAGCGAGCTTGCTGAGGATATACTCTGTCCCCTCGTCCAGGTCACTGATGAATATGTTGAACAGGACCAGGCCGAGTATTGACCCCTGGGGGATGCTCCTGCTTACAGGCCTCCAACTTGACCCTGCTCCATTAATGACAACCCTCTGAGTTCTGTCACACAGCCAGGACTCAATCCACCTCACTGCCTCCTCATCTAGTCCACACTTCCTTAATTTTCTAATGAGGATGTTGTGGGAGGCAGTGTCAAAAGCCTTGCTGAAGCCAAGGTAGATGACATCTGCTGCTCTCCCCTCATCCAACCATCTAGTTATAACATCACAGAAGGCTATCAGATTGGTTGAGCATGATTTACCCTTGGTAAATCCATGCTGACCACTTCCAATAACTTCTTTATCTCCATGATGTGGACCAACATTTTATAAATTTGCAATGAAATACAAAATAAATTTTTAAGAAGTTGAGTTTTTTTTAAGAAAAGATTTCTTTCATGTTTTTTTATAAGTTCTCCATTAAACTGGATGAGGCGTGAAGACTATTTCTTCAGATCTTTTCAGATGAAGGAAAGTAGAAAAACTAGTACAGTCTACTAGGTTGCTTTGAAAGATACAAGGTATTTCCTAACCTCACTATGTGCAGTTGTTGCACATCAAAGGTCTTCCTCTTGGCTACACTTCCGGTATGCTCCACATCACAACAGTATATGAATGAAAGTGTAGCTCCTTTGTCAATTCAGTTTTCCCTCAGCACTCTCTCACACCTCACCAGCTCCCAGTTCCTAAAAACATTAGGACATGTTACAGGTCTTGTTTGCTCGTGTGTGTAGTCTGCTCCCAGACTTACTGGGTGCCATGAAAGAGGGGTACTACTGAGCCTCAGAGCTAAGAGTGCCTTCTGCTGGGACTCTACCAAGTTTGATATTTCAGGCATACCCTTTGCAATATTACAGTTTGTGTATCCTCCAGCCCAGGGAAAATTGGCCAGTAGACCACAGCAGGCCAACTATTTCTGTTTGGCATACTGGATCAAAAAAATCAGAGACACATAATGGTGCTCTACAGAAAATAAACTAGATCTCAGCACAGCAGCACTGGCAGAGGACCGCACAATCCTCTCTAATGGAAACTGCTAAGGAGACTATAACGAGAACAAGGGCAAATGAACTGTTCTCCTGCAGCTTGGCTAATGATTATCAGGTCTGAAATCTCTCATGGGTATATACCACACCTTTCAGCAGCAAGCATAGAAAAAATGAAACATAGTAGAAACCGCCTTTGAAATATACACTAAAGTTCTAGAAAATTGCTGTATTGAGTAAAAAATCTTTATTTTTATCTTTTATGAAGTAAAAGGAGTTGCTCTTCTGTTTGCTTCTTTAGGGGAACAGATGTGGGTACAACTCTTCCTTTTATAATTCCATTAGTGATTTAAGGTTACAAATTCTGAAACACTCACTCAGATGGGGAATGGAATATTTCTTTATATAGAGAGTTCTGTTTTGTAATTTCCTTTCAAAAGATTATATTGATAGCAACTTTTGAAGTTAGCACTGAGCCATAGCAAGAGGTAAGCTACTTCTGTAACACCTCCCCTGCCCCACTTGATAATAATAAAAAGCAAAAATCAACAGATCTGAACAAATCTGAGCATCAATGGATTTATCTTTCTCCTCCTTTGCCTAACAGACCTACATACGACAGAGTAAAAAGCTAAAATTACTCTTATATCTGAAATGTACAGTTGAGTCATAGAATCACGGAATTGTGAGAAGAGACATCTAGAGATCATCTAGTCCAACTCCTCTGCTAAAGCAGGATTGCCTAGAGCACATTACTCAGGACTGCATCCATGCAGGTCTTGAAGATCTCCAGAGAAGGGGACTCCACATCTTCCCTGGGCAGCCTGTTCCAGTGCTCTGTCACCCTCACTGCAAAGAAGTTCTTCCTCATATTTTAGTGGAACTTCCTATGTTCCAGCTTGTGCCTATTGCCCCTTGTCCTGTCACTGGGAACCACTGAAAAGAGTCTGGTTCCATCCTCCATCAACCCACCCTTTAGATACTTATAAGCATTAATAAGTTCTCCCCTCAGCCTTCTCTTCTCCAGGCTAAAGAGTTCTAGCTCTCTCAGCCTTTCCTCCTAAGGGAGGTGCTCCAATCCCTTAATCATCTTTGTGGCCCTAACAATGGTGAAATAAAGATAGTACCCTCACACTGAACAGGTATTACCCCAAAATTTGTCCTTTCAGTAAAAAGAAGAAAAATAAAAAAAAAAAAAGGAAAAAAAAGAGCACAACAGACTGAAGGGACTGTACTTCTATTTTTCCAGGTAGAAGTAGTCACACCACTCTAACAACTGTGGTCTGAACAATGAATATTTCAGAGACATAATACCTAGTAACATCAGAGACTGAGAGAAGAGTCTGAGTACAAGGGATAATAAAAAGTAACTATGAATACCATAGTAGAGTTACTCTGCTCAGCAGGTAACTACTGAACTTTAGAGTACCATACTCACAGCTCCCAAGTGATTCCTGACCAAGGGAGAAAAATCTGAGGGAAAAAGTAAGACAGTGTCTTTCTGAGCCTGGAACAAAATGAAATAGATAACTTACAATAACTTACTTTCTCTAAGAGAGAATAATGCATTGAACACAATCTGGAATTGGAAAAAAAAAAAAAAAAAGCAAAAAGCCGGCTTTACTTTTCTGCAACCTTTCTTCCTTTTGTTTTGCTGCATTCCTCTGGCTTCCTCCTTAGACCTTTTTGATATATGTGCTCTCAACATAAAATCTTCTGCATGAGTGAGACACTTGTCCTAAAGAAACCCTCTCAATATTTTTCAGTCTTTTCTCTTATTCCTCACCATGCTCTTCAGCACTATGATTAGAGACACTTGTGTCTAATTTTTGCAGCAAGACAAGGAAGACTTAGGTTCCTAGATTAGAACTAAAAGATAATTTTGGTAATTAATTTAGGCTAATATAAAGTGTGCTTCTTAAAATCCCTTACCAACTCACTATATGTATAATACTTTGCCAGTGCATTCACTACATGCCTAAATTATCTTTCTGTCATTGCCTACATCCATGATTTTATGGGGACCAAAAAGCTCAACACTTACCTCATTGTTAAGCAGACTCCTAATTCTTAGACTATACTTGCTTGCAACTCAAGAGAAGTGTGATCCAAAAGCTTACCTCAAAACATATCTAGTACATTTTTTAAGAATAAGTCTGCCAGAAAACCAATAAAATCCAGTAATCCACATCCATCACCATGTGACCAGAAAAGCGTGTTCTGCTTTATACCTGTACTTTCTATAGATTTATTTTTTAAAGCTAGAACACTCGTCAAACCTTTCATATGTAATATTGTCTACAGTCTAATGAAAGCTGAGGTCTCTGGAAGATGCCTTCAGGACAAGGGAATATTAAAAAAGAGGATCTTGATTCATAGATACATAGATGGACGACCATTCAGAAAAGGAATATTTTTGAATTTAGAGCATTCACTTCAGAAATGGGGAAACCTGAATTTTTGTATTTTTTTGGCACTGCATATGAATTTTATTCAGTATCAGTTTATATAAACTGTGACACTTGTATCTATGCAAACTGGGCTTTAATGGCTACAAATCTGGGAAATGGGTAGCGTACAAAAACCTTTACCTCTGCTGTTCTTGCCCTGCAGATCAAAGAGTGAAGTAAACTGGGTGATTTGTCAATTGAGTTAAGTGAGAGACCATGTTTGTAACATCCAATGAACTAAGATAATGCTTGTTTAACTTTTCTGAAATTAAAGCTCAAATAATAGATAGCTTGTTTTATGAAACAGAATGTCTTCTGTGCACATGGATGTCTCTGACCCTTTCAGAATATTAGCAGGTCATTAGTGTGGTTCTATTCTATTCATTAGAATGGCCATGACATTCAGCATAGAACTCTAGGGAACTCTAACTCTACTTGCTAAAACAAACAAACGAACAAAAGGTATAATAAATTCTTTAAGAAACCTTTGTTTGAACCTTAAAGATACAGAATTTGAAGGATATTTCAATTTAAGAGGACTACAGCATAAAAAAAGACTTTCTAATTACATTTTAAAACATGAAAGGTAGTAGTAGCACCGTAATCTACAGTTAATGTTTATTGAACCTGTGCTTACTAAGAGCTGAAAGTTATGAGAGACTATGCAATGAGCGTAAGTTGCTTGAAAACACATCATTAAGTTTATGAATAATTGTATCCATTATCTTGAGAGACATTGTTCTCCTAGTACTTATAAAAGTACCTAACATCTATATGAGAAAGATGAAAAACTATGACTTTTCTTCTTTTAGGCAGAATTATTTGCTCACTAGAATACTGCTGAACAACAATGAAACTGAGGCTGAACAGAAACCAAAAAAAAACCAAAAAAAAAAGAGGCTAAACCCATAGAAATATATGGAGGGAAACTTTAATAAAATTAAATGTGTGATGGAAAATGCAGTGGCCGAAGAAATTAATGGAAGGTTAGAAATCTTAATTAGCTTTATTAACTAAACTGTCCAACTAAAAGAAGAATCCTGCATGCCTTTATAGGAGTTTTTTAGCTTCCCTTTTAATGAAGGAAGTCCTACATTTGAAAGAAATGTAAAAGGAGTATTTCCTATGCTAAGAAGAAATCAAAGAAAATAATAACTAACACCTGTCATATGACTTAAGAATGAAGACAAAACCACAAAGGACATCTTGCTGATTAGCTCTCTGAAAAAAACCCAAGCCAAACACAAACCAACATCTTCCATCAAGTATTTTGGAAGACTGGAAATTCACCTGTGTAACGGGAGGAACATTTAAATGTATTTTGGTTGTAAGGGGAAAATCTGTGCCAAACCCTGAGGTGAAATCTTGGATCTCAGCACTCTGATTTGGTACCATGAGATGATATTGTGAGGGAGAATACTTTCTTGGGAATCCATTTGTGTGGCTGTAGACTTTTCATAGAAAAATTAATGTTGGAAGGGACCTTGTGGAGTATCTAGTCTGACCTTTTGCTCAGAGCTGAGTCAGCTCTGAGATCAAGTCAGGATGCTCAGGGATCTTTCCAGATAGGTCTTGAAAACCTCCAGGGTAGAAGGCTATGCAGCCACTCTGGACAATGTGTGATCCACTGCCTGATTGTCCCTCAGTCTGAACCTCTCTTCTTTCAGTTTATGTCCATCAGCTCTCATTCTCCCCATGCACTGCTAGAAAACAGCCCGGCTCCTTTTTCTGATCTCCTTGTAATCTCCTCCTGGCAGGCTGCTGTGAGGTGCCCTGCCCCTGTTCATGAAGCCCCAGATGTTGTCGGCCATCTCTGCTGCTAAAACACACTGCTGCCTCATGCCCAGCTCACTGTCCCCAGGGGCATTTCCCCAGAGCTTCTCCCAAGCTCCCAGTATTACAGCCTGTCTCACTGCCAGGGGGATCTTCCTTCCCAGTGGCAGAACTCTGCATTTGTGCTTGTTGAACTTCTTGGGGTTCCTGTTGGCCCACTCCTCCAACCCGTCTAGCTCCTTCTGGATGGCAGCCTGCCCTAGAGCGGATCTACTGGTTCCTCAGTTTGGTGTTATCTGCAAACTTGATAAGCACACACTCTTATTACCTCTTCCAAGTATAGATAAAATATCTTAAAAAGGACAGGTCCTTGCAGTACTCCCTGTGTTACTAGCCTCCAGACTATGGCCACATGTTCTCCTATCACATCTAACAGCATACAACATATATCTTTGCTGTCATATTAAAAACTACTAGTCTGATTGGCTCTGACACAGACATTACTTCAGAAAATTTTCACTAAAATTTCATAAGGGAAAAAAAAACAACACAAAAATAAACCATCCTAAGCGTGCCTTAAATCTGCTAAAGATCTATGCCAAGTATGCACTATGAAAATGGTTGCTTGGTCCAAGTGGTTAGTCTGAGTACAGGATTCACTTGGTTTAGAGGCCCGTATAAGTGATGATTTAACTGGAAGTATATGTGATGAATCACCATTTGAAGTTTTGTCTCTGCATCTGAGGACTCTAAAGTAGTTAAAAATTATTATTTTTATCAAAGAATAATAAAATATTTCAAAGCATTAAATAAAATAAAAAAATAAAGGCATAAGATACTTTTTGTATACAGTTATTATACAATTAGGAATTAAATACTTTGTGGCTTCTGAAGTCACACTGAATCTTTTTTAAATGTTACTAAATTTCTTTTAAATTAATGTTAAGTCCAAAAACATGAAATATGTCACCTTAATGGAATTGCTTCAGTAAAGTGATTTTGCAGGAGTTTGTGAAAGAGCTGAAGAAGATAAAACCAGAAGAATCTAGCAAAGGCAAGATGAGAAAAGGGTGCTTTATTTTTCTAAATTAATATTGGGAAACTTAAGAATCAGTTCAGAATACTTAACTACAAGTTAAGTATCATTTTAAGCCAATATTAGTTAACATGTTTAGAAAATCTTATTAAAAAAAACCTCACCAAGACATAATATTTTCTGTAAGTTTCAGTAACAGCAGTAAACTTAAAAAAAATTACCCAGGAAAAGAGCAGTTGCCTTTTCTTGTCACTAACTTTACCTTGCAGTACAATATGTTCTGCTACTTACCTTTTTTTGAGCAACTCACTTTTTAAGTATCTGCATATATTTTGGCATAATTTTTATGCAGTTCAGCACAATATGATTCAATTGGCAGTCTTTGCTCTATGGAGATGATCTTAGACTGAAACATAATTACCACTAATCCCTCGAGTATATGGTCCTTCCAGGTCAAGGATAAAACCATTGGCTTAATAAGCAAGAAAACTGAATGAATTACCGAAGTTTAGTTTAAGTTCCATGTGGCTACACAGGCAATAGTATGTTAAACTGTTGTTGAATATTTATCTCTGAATTGAAATTTATAAATTTAACAGAACTTGTACCTATTTTAAAAGTTTTAATTTAAGTAGAAATATTATGCAATTTAAACACAATTATGAAAAAAAAAAACACACAAAGAAAAGTTCATCATGTGTTACTAACAATGGAATAAAAATGCAAGTCCTATCTGTAGCACTTCCAGAAAAAAATTGACAGCCAAGGAGAATTGAAAAAAAAATTACTGTAAGCAGTTTTCCAGTCACTGATCATCTTAGAGCATGCTGTGGTGATTTCAAAGAATATGCAAAAACTAAACCAGTTTGTGACGATTTGTTTAAACTAAAGTCAGACATAGACAGTGTCCATATCTGTATTTAAGTTACTTCTCAAGGTTCTTTTGGGTACAAACAGAAGCTCTTCTGATGTGACTTGTATACTGTTTTGGATTTCTGCATTATGAGGTTTGTTTTTCTGCAGAAACCTTATTTCCTTTGTTTACAAGGATACATTTCAGGGACTAGATAAAATATAATAATTTCTTTTTGTGCTTTTATTGTTGTTTCTAAAGAAGATGTTGCAATATATATATATACACACACATATAAACACAAACTAAAACATTAAAAGTAGTAAAAATCTCTGGACTTAACTTTTCAAAACATACAGGCAAGACTTTCACATCCAATACTTTAGACTGATTTGCTCCATTTGAAAATATGTTCTCTAAACCTACCCAAAGGACAATCATTCAATTATGTACTGCCCAGAATAATAAAATATTTTTTTGGTTATTATTTTGTGACTCAGTGAGAAAGCAATAAATTGGATGCAGTCACTGTGAAAATACCATAGTAAAAATTGTATCAGATGGTTTTATTGAACATATACTTCTTATATGTCCATAATTTTTGAACCACAAATGTAAATAGTGATAACCTTAAGGCATTTTTGCTAATTTGCATGTCCAGTAGATCTCTTCAATAAAGACAAGACCCTCCTCTATTGCTGAGAAACAGTATAAGGCTGCTCAGTCATTTTACTAAAGATTTTTGTAAGTAGGCGATGGGCTCATCTCACCTATAATTTTCTATTTATCCCAGGCATTTTCTTTCTAATGGGTCTGCCCTTCCCATCACTGTCGCCAACACTCAGAACTTTACGCATGTTGCATTTTATTTCTCCACTAACTGTTCCAGATTCTGACTTCCAAACACCTCTTTATATGCTCTCTGGGACAGCTGAGAGTTTAATCTTCTCATCACAGCCCAGTCCATGACTATTCACATCCTTCTTGCTAATGAAGCAAGCTAATCTCCTCAGTAGATGTAATATTACTCTCTAAATACAAAATTCTGAAGACACATGAGGAAAGAGAAGTAAGTAACTCTGACAGTCCGCTCATCCACTGATGTTCTTATAGTTTGGTCAGGCAAGCTGCAACATTTGATGAATAAGCAGCCAGAGTCCATGAGAGCTCACTGGAAAACATCATTCAGTTAAAGCCAGTTTGTGTCATTTGCAATCACAGACACACTGGACCTTAAGAAATGCACATTTCAACATGTCAGCCTTACATGTAAATGTAAGAGGATAGGATATTGGCAAGGGTTTCAAGGATAAGGACATAAGTATATATTGTAACACAGTCTGTTAAGTAGATTTTGGGGCTGTTATTGGCACATTTCAGAATGAAGCAAGGACCACTCTGAAGTGAACAGTAATCTTATTTCTATTGCACATACCAGAACATTAAACACATTGATTGCTTTCAATGAGCAGGCTCACTTCAGACTAACAGCTAATAAAGATGAGGATTTCAATAAGCTCTTCTGGAAATTGAAGAAAACACTGAAGGCCTAAAAACATTTAAGCACATTTCTAGGTACTGTGTTCAGAAAGAATTAGCTGAATGCTGAAACATCCAATGATTGTCTGAACTGTATTAATAGGTTGTAGCTCCCATTCATTGTTCTTAAAAGTGCGGAGATGCGGTAGTAAAAACATAATGAGAGAACCTTAGTCCTAAAGAGGTTATAGTTTAAACAGAATGAGACAAGGGGAAAAACTCAAAGAAAAGGAATCACCATTAGATCAGGAGTTTATATCTGTGAACCACAGAATCACAGCCTCCTGGTTCCCAGGATGATCCCTATAATACAGTAACATTTCTAGCTGAAATAATCTCACCAAAAAAAGTAGAAAAGGTAATATTTGGGAAGATTGATTGTCAAACAGGGCTTCTTGGACAGGAGTGAGAAATTAAAACTGAAGATATATTGAGAAAAAAAAAGATAGATATAACAAAACATTAATTATCTGCAGAGCGACTATATTGCTCATCTTAGACTTCACTACCCATGAGATTTTTGAATAAGCTCCCTACCTCCATTTTTTCCCATACCTCCTATTAACGTTACTTCACAGCTAATGATCAGTGTGAGCTAGACGTGTTTTTATAGAAGGGTAACATGATAACATTATACTAAGTACTTCTTCATGGAAAAAATACTACAGAAATTGGATTTTCTATGAATTCAGTGTTTACCAGAATTCAGTATTAGGTATTCTGAAGCCCGAACGTAGAGGGAACAACAATTATAATCTCATCGATAAGAGAACTAGAATTATTATCTGTATATGGGTTTAAAAAGTTTTTTACATATTGTATGGACAATTTGGTATTCCTCTACTTTGTGTTAGCTGTATGCCTTAGAAAACCTGCCAAGTAATGAGGTACTGGCATTTGCAAGAGTGGCTGGATAGCTGGCGAAGTGCATATGTTTGAAGAATCTGATGCAGCTTTAACTTGCAGCTGCTGCTTCTACATTCATTCTGCTGTGTCTGTAGGTCTCTGATGTATGCAAAAGATTGATTATAGTTTGGCACAGCTCCTGGTGGCTTAACCAGGGGGACATGATTTCCCTTAATCTCACCTGGCAGTGAAGTTGCAAATGAGCCACAATGTTTGAGTCTTAGCAACAGTGGTTTGTAATCAGAGATTGCAATTATGGAATGAGGGAATACTTAATTGACCACCAGCTGTCAGAGCAAATGGGCAAGACAAAGTTATTAACTTTCTGTCTTGACCCTGAAAGATGGAATAAAACAGATACAGGTAAAATTTCCTCTCTTTTGGAAATAAGAAAACAGGATTAAAATGTTCTTTCTTGTTTGTTCAGGAGAAGATTAGAATTTAGTTCATCTGAAGAAACATTTGGGAGGGACTATATTGGACATGTTTAGTTTGGAGAAGAGGAGGCTGAGGGGAGACCTCATTGCCCTCTACAACTACCTGAAAGGAGACTGTAGAGAGGCGGGGGTTGGCCTCTTCTCCCAAGGGAATAACGACAGGACCAGACG
>VXAK01001018.1:19390-39955 GCA_013399435.1 Arenaria interpres
TAAATATGACCTTGTTAGATCAAGAACAAATATGCAAAATCCTTTATTAACTATTAGATGTGTAGAAGCCCTTACATTTTCAATACAGTAGATTTACATAGAGATACGTTCCTGAGGAGAAAAAATACATAACTATGTCAATGAGTAATTAAACAAAAATAGAATATACCACCAAGAATTTTCAAAATTACTTACTCTACTGTCTAAATGAAAATTATTAATTTTATTTACACTACCCAGTTTTATGACTGTCAATGAATCATCTCAGCACCTTAATTATATGTATAGCATGAACCTTCTTTTATGTATGCCTGTTTGATTACCTAAACCATTTATGTTTTCTGTTTTGTTTCTGAAACCATCACACAAATTATTCTCTAAATGAGTCAAGTTGTGTCTCCTTATGTTGTTATATTGCCTCATGGGATTTATTGTTCCCACTCCTCTTAGATCTCCTGCACAAGGTTCCAAATGACTTTCCCATGACACAACAAAGAAATTGTGTCTTCCATCATACAGCAAGCCAAACAATTGCCTCCTGGATATTTAGTCCTAACAGAGAAATTCAGCCCATGAAGAGTGGAGGTTTCAGCTACAGCTTCCAACAAATCCAAAACCAAAAAAAAAATGCTTCTCATTGTTAAAATGTCTGAAAGCATTCAGTAGTTTTAATCACTGAAATTACATTGGCTTGATCCAAAATTAGCATTAAATGGTCCCAGGGGATAATTACATAAGGAATTATGATAAAATTTTGTAAAAGGGACATAAATATGGATCAGCTGAACTGTTTCAATGGAATTTTTTTTTAAAGAAGAAAAACCATAAACCACCACCATGATTAAAAATACTTTCCTCCTTTAAAAAATGTGCAACAACTTAGACTATTCTATCACGTGTAATGAAAAATAAATATTGAAAGAGAACATACAAATTCTTATTATAAGCAGACAATGATGGCCATATCTTGTCCATAAATTAAGTGGTTCAAATGGTGATTTGTGTTTATGATGCTGAAAGAAAAAGTTAACTGCAATAGAAAAAAAAGATAAAAATGAGGTGGATACTTGACAAATGCTATTATACTATGGGAGAGACTAAAATATAATTCAATATTGGTACTCAGTTTGCCAATACCTGCAGTAGGCATTTGCATCCTCCAATGAAGAAATTTCTTTGAATACATGTACAGCTATGTAAAACTAAGTAGGCTATGTAGTCCCTGTTTAAAAAAAAAAAAAAAGTCACCAAGTTGGTGACCAGGAACTGTTGGCCAGGAACTAGGACACAGCCAACTACAGAGGGAAATTCAGCTCTTTATCCAAGTGTTCACAAGTTCTTTGTTCTGTTTACTTTGATTCCTTCCTTTGAGGCAGTTAGTGCCTCTTCTGACTTTAGCACTTCTTTTCCTTACAGTGGTTTTAGTCCTTTCCTTATATTCTGTCTTATTTAGAAAGTGTCAAATCCCACAATACCAGCTACTGTTTTCACTTTTGGTTGTGTTTTGATTTCAGTCTTTCAATCATAGGTCGATAATGGTAACTGTTGCTTATACTAGCTACTGTTTGTGTAGCTGTGGTGGGTTAACCTTGGTTGGATGTTAAATACCCATCAAGCTGCTCTATGCCCCTCTTTGATTGGTCAGGGGAGAAAAAGTGTGATGAAAGGCTCGTGGGTTGAGATAAGGACAGGGAGAGCTCAGTCAGCAATTACCATCACAGGCAAAACAGACTCAACTCGGGGAAGTTAATTTAATTTATTACCAAATCAAATCAGAGTAGGAAATGAGAAATAAAAACAAATCTTAAAACACCTTCCCCTCACCCCTCCCTTCTCTCTGGGTTTAATTTCACCCCCGGATTCTCCACCTCCTCCCCCCAGGCAGTGCAGGGAGAGAGGGAATGGGGGTTGGAGTCAGTTCATGACACATTGTCTCTGCCAGTCTTTCCTCTTCACACTCTTCCCCTGTTTCAGCATGGGATCCCTCCCACATGATACAGTCCTCCATGAACTTCTCTAATGTAGGTCCTTCCCACAGGCTGCAGTTATTCACCAGCTGCTCCAGTATGGGTCCTTTCCTTGGGCTCACAAGTCCTGCCAGAAAACCTGCTCCAGCGTGGATTTCCCATGAGGTCACAGCCTTCTATGGGAGCATCCACCTGCTCTAGAGCGGGGTCATGGGCTGCAGGGGGTCAATTTGCTTCACCAAGGTCTTCACCATGGGCTGCAGGGGTATCTCTGCCTTGGTGTCTGGAACACGTCCTCCTCCTCCTCCTTCTTCACTGACCTTGGTGTTTGCAGGCCTGTTTCTCACACGTCTTCTCACTCTTCTCTCCCAGCTGCTACTGTGTAGCATTTTTTTTCCTTTCTTAAATGCGTTATCATAGAGACACTACCACAGTCAGTGACGGTCTCAGCTTTGGCCAGTGGTGGGTCCATCTTGGAGGTGGATGGCATAGGCTCTATTGGATGCAGGGGAAGCTTCTGACATCTTCTCACAGAAGCTCCCACTGCTACCAAAACCTTGTCACATAAACCCAATACAGTGGCATACTGTACATACAAATACAAAGAGGCTACTCAGAGTAGAAACTGGGTGGCTATCATCATTATAAATCTAAACTCTATATGCTTAAGAAGGATGCACATAACTGGATTTGGAAACAAAGATCATTCCAAAACCTAGAATCAGAAAATTCTGAATAAGGGACAAAATTGGATTCAGGCCACTAATTAAAGTCAGCTTAGACTTTCATTTAGTTAAAAAAAATAATTAAAAGAAGTCTTCTTCTGTCTTTCAGCATTATTTGTCATAATATTGAGCATCTGATAGTTAAAAAGTATATTTTTAGACTTGGTGAGCTCTCAATAGCAAATGGAGAATCAGGACCAGCATAACAGATGTTCTGTCCATTACACCATTACTGTTGCCACTTTCTTCTTGATAATGATGTGGTTAATATTTTCGTAGACATAATTAGCAAAACAGAGTTTGAGAAACCTCAGGGTTCAGCTAACGTATAATATAAACCTTTCCTTTAACATGGAGAATGCCCAACTGAGAGGTAATGCAGTAAACATTTATAAAAATACTCCTGCTCCTGTGAAATATGGATGAGTCTGGATCTCAGCCAGCCATGCATAACTGTAGACCAACTTCCCTAGAGTTTTAAGATTTCAGGAAAAATCGTCTAGTTTTTGTTATGTGTCCATGAAGTAATTACTAGATTTGGATCTTTGTTTTGATTCCCTTTCATCTCAAGTTTGTTGTTGAGATATGGGTTATGCACGTTATATAGGAGGTAAAGACAACGATGGAGAGAACAGATTAAGAAGCGGGAAGTAGAGAAAATCATAAAGAAGAGTTAGAAAATTTCTGATTGTAATACTTAAATACATGTGGTCAAATTATGTATATAAAAAAAATGTGGCTTTATTTTAAGGGTCCAACTTTCCCTGGATTTCAATTATGTCAACAGCTTTCTTGAGTGACTCAACACTCTGAAAGCCAAACCATATTTACTTAAATGCAGATTTATATACAGGCTTTTAGGCACAGCCTACAAAAAACAGATCTTGTAAGAACTCAGTCTTCTCTTTTTCTGGTCTTTGCAATTAACATTCTTTTTAATGCCATATTTCTTACATTTCTGTTTCACAAATTGTACGTAACTGGGGCTAGGATTGAATTAATTCCACCTATCTTTAGGAAACTGACTGAAATGCCTAAATGAGATCATAGATACTTATCAAACTGGGAAAAGGAAAAGCTTCCTTTTTTTCCACATTAATAATTAAGGCCTTTAATAGAGGAAATGCAAGATATAGAACAAAATGACAGATAGTGTAACTGGTTTTATTCTTCCCTTTCTCCTTCCCAATCATACCTAAACCAAATAATACATTCAGCATATGCTATTGTCAATAATGGAGAAATCTCTGGGTCCTATTCTAAGCTGGCAAGCCTATATTATTTATGTATAGGTATCCTTCTTCTAATAATATGTAAGACATATTTAAGATATAGGATATTTTAATAAATAAAAAGCCCACAGAAGTAAAAAATGTAAATACTATTTATGTAAACATCAGAATTCTATTTCCAAATGTGACTTCATTTCATATGGAGCTGTGACTACTTAGTGCCTGTGCAAAGTAGATTCCAAATCTTCACTCTTATTTATAATTCAAGCAGCACATGAAACCCAGGATGCTAAGTCAGAAAACCAAAAAAAAAATCTTATAAACAATATAGAAATTTACTAGAAAACAAAAGACACTTCTATGCCTTTTTTTTTTAGAAAGTTCTGTTCTATGTTTTTGAGCTAATTTTTCTTGTCTATCTCACAATCTAAAAGCTGAGAAATATGAACATTCTTTTTCTGCTCCCTTCTTGCCTGAACACTGAGGATCTTTCATCTGCCAGAGCTAGATCTTGTTCAGTGTTTCGCATTTACTTGAACAAGACACTAAGCTTCCTTGAAATTTATGTCAACATATGAGAACAGCAGAGACAAATTTTGTCTCTCAGAATCATGTGGATAATAAAACTCTTTTTGATGCACGAAGGTGTGACAGGCCCACAAAAGGGAAAAAAAGTGTCAGTGGAACAAATCAATATATATTTTTTATACAAGATTGCCATTAAATCTATATAGGGATAAAGTAAGTGACAGAGGAATAGAAATAAACAAGTTGTTTTCTACAAACTCTATTTGGAAATTACTGGATAAATTTAAACCCTATTTCTCCATGATAAACTTCTAATGGAATGAAGTTTCACTAATATATTTCGTATGGATTAATTCTTAAAGAATTTTGCTGTGTGTTGGAGGAAGATCATACAAAATCTTTCCTTTCCAGTGGATGTCTGCACAAGGGATACTAAAAGAAAAATCACCATTCCTCACTACATAGTTTGATTCCATTTTTTTTCTAAATATGAATAGAATTATTAGATTTTCCAGTATCGTATGAGAAAGTAACATTCCTTTCTGGATAAACTCTCCTGAGAGCTAAGGTAGCAACAATTTTGTATTGTGCAGTAGCAACACATTGGTTGTCTATGAATACAGCTTCAAATAACTCAGCTTCCCAGTTCAGTCATGGGTTCTGACCCCTTAATTACACGAATCCCATAAATGTTCATTGATTCCAAAGCTGATTATTGGAATGAATTACCTAGTTTCCTCTGTAAGAAAACCCAGATGTGGCTTTAGCGTAGTTAAAGCCAATCTCCCAAAAAACCCTTTGGTGCCCTTCTTTCTCATAATATCTTCCAAGACTTTGTGAACTTTGCAAGGCCAAGTGTTGCATTACTTCCTCACGTCAAACTCAAGGGCATGCAATACAGCAACTCAGCATCTTTTTAAAAAGCTACCACGTTTGTGGGCTGTAACACAGTCTGCACATTTCAAACAATTAGAAATGGGAGGAAATATCACCTAATACACACAAAATAGTTGCATTTTGAGGACACAAGCATGAATGATGGGGAAAGGAAGATGAGAAATCAAGGGTTAAGTGCACCATTACCATTATAAAGGTGGACACAACCTTTAAAGGAGGTCTAGTCCTATATCTGATCATAAACTCTTCCTCAACTCTTGGCCTGAAGACTGTGCTTACTTCTTATAACTGATGCATTTAACATCAGAGTCCAAACATACTGGTAATTAATAGTTTGTATCTAAAGGCATTAAAGTCGGTAGATGTCTGCAAATCTCATCAAATGCTTTCCAAGCTTCCATCTTAGGCGGTAAGAGAAGAAAAGAACAGTAGTCTATGGCGGTTTTTTCTTACATTATTATAGTACAGTATTATAGTGTAGAAGTTTACGTTATTAGAGAGACTGGACACTAGCTCTTTGAAGAGCAGTTGCCAATACACATGTAACTAATGCTGAATAAAATAAGGACACATTTGACATAATCTGTTAATATGAATGTGAGACAGGGTTATGTACTTGTTGCTGTAGGCAATTCACAATTATCTGATACATAATCTGCCCTAATACATACAGACACGATTTATTAGTCATATAGACTTGAAGATTCATGTTTTACTACATGCCACTAGCCTTATTTGCAGTGATAGCATTTTTTAGCATGTAACCTAAAACTTTTTCTGATTAGTTGATGGATTCTGGTACAAAGGCAAAGTAGAAAGGTTGTTGAACAGTTGCTAATGAGCTCCTTGGTGCTCATCACTTTGACTGCACATCTAAGGGGAAATACTCTGAATTAGGTGGATACTGAACATTCCAGGTATTTCTAATTCCACCATGTTAATTCAATGTAGTCTTGCCTCCCCCTCACCACTGAGGACAGAACTTTGCTCAGCAATGCCATGGTTCCACAGCAGAGGGTTAATTACCAGAGTGCAAAATTATCTTGCTAGTTATGAAGTGCTGAACAGGTATGAAGCTATTCTACTATTATGCAAAACTATCCCATGGAGTAAGTTCTCAGGCAAACATTCATTCCCATTATCTTGCATTCAAGTGATACTCTTGGACTTCTCTTGACAAGCCTATGAGCCTTGCTGGCCCATTTTTCAGTTCTTCCTGATGTTGCTATTCTCCTTTGTAAACATATATACATTTCCCCCACCACCAATGCCCCTACATTTAAGAATGTGTTTTTCTGGCTGGACACTTTCTAATCTCAGATCTTTCCCTGCCAGGTCCCCACCACTGTCTCTATGGCTACTTTACCTTGCTCAAGAGCGTTACACTCTGAGTGGATCCTTAGCTCATACAGGAAGCAGATTGTGAGACAGAGGCCTTGAGACTGTTAAAATATGGGGCAAGGTTGTGAACTCAAGCACAGATCATCTCTAGATTATTTAGGATGATTAAGCATTCTTTCATTCACTTGCTCTAGTTTAGACCAGTCCAAGAAAAAATTGCTGTAGAAATAGCTAACATTAATGTATATGGGTGCAATTCCATTTGTGCCATTTGGTCTGGATTGATCCCTAAGATTGATTCATGTCTCTGTGTTATTCAACAGCGTGGGTGCAGTCAGCAGGGACAACATACTCTGTTCCCCATGCAACATGTGCTTTGATCTCAAATGGACCCTGGAAGAGATATGGGGCTGGAGGAAAGAGGACAAGCCTCTGTGCAGGGAACCATGTTCTAAAATAGAGGAATGATGTCATCTGATAATCTTGTATAGACTGGAAAAACTTTCAAGGTCTGGACTATTGATCTTTGGCAGACACACAGGAGTGCAATTGAAATGAATTGACACTCTTGGGCAGCTCAGGTATCCTATTCAAACTATGATGTGTTGAATTACATTCTAAATTGGAATGCAGATGTAATCCTTTGAATACAAGAGGAATTTTGTACAGGAACAGAATATTCCTCTGTGTGTTGTTCCTGCGTGTGTTGAGGGCACATCGTCTACTCTCAGAAAGTCAAACATAGATCGTTGTGGGACAAAGTAATCAAATATCAAAAGAATATAGCCACAGTCTTTTTTACATAGCTCTCCTTAGCTATATGAATTTTGCCTCTTGCTGCAGCTAGTTCTAGTATGTGCTTCCTTTTTTATGCCTCCTTAAATCTATGTTTCTCTCATCCAGTTCTCCCGGACTTATCAGACTCAAACCAAATGCTGCTGATGTTGACAAAGCAAAACCTGACAAAAAGCAGATCAGATTTGACTCAATTTTCTTCAATTTCTGCTCCAAAAGTAAAGCTTGGTCCCTATGACCCATCCTAACAAATCTTATTCTCTATTATCTTTCTTCTCTCTAAATTGCATCTCTTTACATTTTCCCAACCAGAGAACTTATCACATGTCAAACAGTCTTGACTTCACACCTAAGATTGTATAAAATTGAGCGTCTGATCACTGCAGTGAAACAACTGTCTCTAGATACTTCTATGCAATAGCAATGTTTTTCACTGACCTTTTTGAAGTTACAATGCTGCAGCTAACTGTTTTCACAGCACAAGGTGCAGTGACAGCTTTGGGGCACACTGGTCAAGAGGTCACTGATCTATTTAGTGTTCTATTCTTGTTCACTGGTCAGGAACAAAGGTGGTTTTAATGACCTATAATGGTAAGGATCAGTGTCTCAGAATGCAGTTGAGGACTGTAGGACCTGTTCTGAGGGGGGCTTAGCTATTCCTTCTGCCCTCCAACAAGAGCTCTGCTCTACCTCAGAAAGTTTACAAGCATGATTTGCACTACCAACAAGGAGACTTCTTTCTCAGTCCTTTAGCCAGTGATCATTGTTGAGAAGGAACAGCAAAAACAATCTCATCCAGATACAGGAGCTAATGATTATGGTCTTTGAATAACAGTTAAAAAGGGAACATTTCATTTCTAGCAAATGTGGAACTCGTAATTTTGTGTGTATGTCCAAAAAATGAAGCATTTTTCATAAAAAATATTACAGAAGAAACAAGTGATAGCGTTGGAAGAGAAAACTCAACGAAGCATATATAAATATGGATACAGAAAAGCAAGAAAGGGCATCCGGGATCATGAGAGGTTACACACAGGTGGTGTTGAGCTTTGGTTTTCGTTACGAATAGCTCAGAGCTTGAAGAAGTTGAAAGCTTATGCAGTGAGCTGGAGTGAAGTACAGCACCAAGAGAGGCATGTATTTATAGGCTATTGATTCAAAAGTAACAAGTAGATACTTTTCTATTTGAATAGCATGAAGAGATAAGGAATTTTGTATAATTTGCTTACCATTGACTTTTGTACGTTGGAACTCTCCCAGTTCACAGGTTTTTACAGTCAAATCTTATTATGGGCAAAAGGGAACAAACCAAAGCTATAGATCCAGAAATTTATTTTTACCTAATTAAATTTTTTAATTAGTACAGAAAAGTCTCATTGACAATACCCTTGAAAGGGTTACACAGAAAAAGTGACAAACATCAACACCCTTCCTTGGTTGTGCATCTCTACCTGTGCTCCTGGGGTCCCCACGCTGATGAAACCAGTTTCTCTCACCAGAGCGTGGTAGCTGGCACAGTGAGAGTTAGTGCTCTTCAGTCCCTGCAGGAGGATCACGATGCTCACAGTGGGTGCAGCCCCCTTGGACCCAGGGTCCCTCTTCAGACGCAGGGTATATTTGCCTCCTGCTTTGCAGACTTTTTCTGGGAGCCCCACAGGGGAGGTGACAGGTGCCCCCCTCACCCCATGACACAAAGGATTGTTGTTCCCCTCACTCCTGGGTTGTCAGGTCATTGCTCCCAGCTGGCCAGTGGCCATTGGCAACTCTCACTGGGCAGCAGGTCATATGAACAGTAGGGTGAAAGAACCAGCTCCAGCCAGCTCCAAACAGCCAATATCCATCCCAGCATCCCTGAGAGAGACCTGCCCTGCCCCATGTAATGTTTTTTGAACCAGAAATGACAGAAATCAGACTTGCTGGGTACTGACTGGGTGAATGAGCTGCAGTAGACAGCTGACACTAATGGCCATGGCTCTGTGTGAACTTCCCATTCTCAGTCTTCTGCTGTCTCTTTCCTTCTGCTCTCACAGATACTGTGCAGGATCCTGAAGGCAAACATGATTTTCACAAGGGGATCTGGTAAATTTCAGTTTTGGAAGAATAAGCCCTCTTGCTCGGTCTTGGGTAGGCAAATATATCCTTCCCATCCACTCCCAGCTGCATAGATAGCAACCAAAGAGCACTGATAATAATTGGGGTTGTCAGTGACTCATGGGAATGACACACAAGTCAGCTCAGTGACTCACTCAGCGGAGTTAGTACCAGTGGTGTACTGCCCTGCTTGCAGGCAAGACTTGTAGAAAATACAAGCATCTTACCAGTTCCCTGGTTGTGATGGTCATGAGGACAGCATAGTATTTATAACAGCCTCCAACTCAGAATAAAAATACTCTTTCCATTGTTGGAATACTGCTTTAAAAACAGAAGAAAAAAGTACCAACTAAACACTTTCAAAAGAAAAGGTCGGGGAATGAACATATGTTTTCCTTAACACCTGTAGAAAAAGCTTGCTATGATTTCTCATGTCTTTTTATGTACCTTCAAGTATTCCAAATGCGGGACTTCACAGAAGATACATATAGCCTCTATAACATACCCTAAGATAACTGGCAACAGAGTAGGAGACAACATGGTTGTCAACACACAGAATAGTGTGCTAATTGTTCTTTAATATTCAGAGTTCTTCTGTTTTGTGTGTTCCTCATCAAGTAAAGGGTTATTCAGTGCACATGTTCATTAATATGGTCCATTTTTATATGCTGTAAATCTCTATCAATGCTGATCTTCTCTAATTTTAGGCAAAGCCTGTAACACTGAGCACAGTGTACTCAAGGAACCATACACAGAATGACAGCTTCCCCATTGTGACAAGGAATAGCAAACTATGTAATAGAATATAGAGTACTCTGGTTGAGCTTGTTCTTGATAATAGTATAGGTCAAGGTAAGAAGTAGCAGGTACCCTACTCCCAGCTTCTAGCAGAAGTGCTCCCATTCTTGCAGCCAGCCATATGTACCATTCACCCTGGAAGTCACAACCCTCTTCTGGTCATATGGTCTGTTGTGACCGGCAGGACCAGCCATCACTTCCAGTTTACACAGATGTCCATCAGGACCAGAAAGTCTCTTCCCCTACAGACACACGGAATTGCCATTCTGTTTCAGCCACCATTTTATGGCAGGGAGGATGGCCAAAAGATAGCAGAATTGGAAGACCCTCCCACTACATGCTCAGGGTTCACCATGTTTTTTCAGACACCATTTTATGACAGAGAGATTCCCTTTTTTGACAATGTCATGTCCCATGTGTTTTCATAATGCTCAGTTATTGCCGAGCCAGCCCTACCCAGAAGCGCATCAGAAAGGCAGTGTCTTCTCACTGGAGGCTACTCACTCACAAGGAGGTGCTCTCACTTCCAAGAGAATCATTCCCCATGTGTTTTCATGCTGCTTTGTGATTGACTGATGGCCGTTTTTGACACTGACATACCCATGCATTCTTATATCTTCCTCTGACTGGCTCCCCATTTCCGTTGGCACCCCCTGGGAAGACCACAAAGGAGCCCCTGGCACAATCACAGTTACATGCAAAGAAAAGAGTGATCCTGTGAGCTGGAATGAGAGGCCCTGCCCAACAGGGTGGCCATGCAGCATTACTGGGGCAGACTTTGGGCTTTGCACGGTGCTGCAAGACATAGGCAACACTGTCTGTAAAAATGGAAAACCTGAACAAAATTTCAGCTTCAGAAGAACATATGCGTGGGGTCAAAAGAAAAAGACCCTAAGTTTCTAGAAACACTGTGTGAACCAGGAGAACTGGCCAGTAGGCTCATAAATCACAAGCTGGTTTTTGAGGTGTCGCACAGAGAGGGTGGGTGGTGTGGGAAAGCTCCCTTTGTCCATGGTTTTAGATGTGTTACAACTACCTGTAAGACCATCGTGGGGTACAGGCTGGTGCTGCATGTGTTATCCTGAGGTCAATGACCTTACATAAAGTTTCAAAAATCTCCAGCTGACTGACTGAGGAGGGAAATGTCAGAAGTATATTGTGACTTGTTTGCATTTGTGCCTGCAGTAGGTGAAGAAAGGAGAATGGGCAGAGAAGTGACAGCAGCATTCAAAGGAAAAAAGGAGAAAGGCTGGAGATGGCTGACTGGTAGACAACTCCCCTCATACCCTGTTAAAAAATGGTTACTGTATTAGGGTTAAACTGATTTTCCAGTGTTTCATTTTGTAGATGTGTGTAGTAGCAGCATGTCAGTAGGCACGTCTCTGCCATCACTTTTCTTAAAAGAGATTCATTGTGCTCCTAGTGAGGTGGAAAGCTTTGGGTATAAATCTCCTTTCTGAAGCTGCTAAAAGGTGGGTTGCCAGTCTGAACAGAAGCCAACTGGCAATCTAGTTTGCAAACCAGGATGCTTATAATTTACACAAGGCTGCAGAAAAGCACTTTAAAAAAATCGGGTGATTGTGACAAAGGTGGGTGCACAATGCCAGGCAGACTTATTGGATTTGCAACAGAAATTTTCCGAATACAATGGTAATGTTATGTACATCTTAACAGGGATAGACATATTATCTAAGTGTGCCTGGACCCTTTTCCTAAAAGGCAAAACAGGTTCTAAAATAGCTGTGGCCTTTGAAACAATTTCACTGGTGTCAGTTCTGTTAAAGGTGTAAGAATTTTATTTCAGCTTACAAAAAATGTGGAATTGAGTGGGTGCCTAGGAATTGCTCACATGCAAATGATGACCATAGCGATTAGACAAAATTTTCTACACAAGGCATAACTCATCTCAGAAACTGAAGGGCAACTTCTTTGGAAACCATTCACAAGCATCTCTTCAACACACAACAGCAGGTGTGCTGCAGCTAGAAATATAGAAATATAGAAACATAGATAGAAATATATAGATAGAAGTATATCTATATAGAAATACAGATAGAAATATAATGATATGTGCTGAAATAACACTGATGGGTTCCTTGGAGAGGTATGGGGAAACAAGGGTTAAACAGTGGATTTCCAGTCATTCAGTTCTGGTGGCATATTTGCTTCTCATATGTCCATCAATCTCTTTTACTGTCCAGTTATCCAGTGCAATTTACAGTACATTGTAACTACCTTGCAATAGAGCATATTTGTTTTATTAATGAACAATTTTATTTCTAATGCACCAGATAGACTGGCTAATATATTCTGCAACCAAAACATAGAATAGTCTCATATAAAAATATACACAAGCATATAGAGATTAAACACAAACTCCTATATGCAAACTGCATGTCTATGGACACCTTCCATGTTTTGGTTTTTTTTTTTTAACTCTACATCTGAAGGTGATAGAATCATACAGATGATGGGTAACTAAGTATGATTCAGGACATTACAATAAACTCAGTGTTTTGTAATTAGAGATGGATTCTAACCAAGATACTCAGATTCAAAGTAAATTATTTATAAAGCTCATTCATATTTGGATCTTTTATCTTTCTTTTTTCTTTTTCTTAAAATGCATTCTAGGTCAGAATGAAATATTCAGGTGCCTTCAGATATGTTATTCACCCCAGAGCAATAAGTAATTGCTGACTTATAGTTTCTCAAACCTGATAACACTTTTTCCTTGCAAGCAAAACGAAAAAGCAAACAAACAAAACAAAATTGCTTTGATCAGAAGAAAGCATGTTTTCAGAAAGAAATCAAGGTAAGTGAAAATTTTACAAAGGCAACTTTTTAAGAGAAGAAATGGACATATTTATAAGCAGACAGAGAATTAGAGATATTAAAAGGTAAGAGCTGGATTGTTTGCATAAACAAGACTAGACTCAAACATATTAAGATGACAGAGTAAAGAAAAATAATATATTAGCCATATTTTAATGTCAGCATATTAGTGAATATATGCTGATCCTGAGTTCAGTTCTAGTCATTCTCTTTTAGACAAGGAATATAACAGGGACATAATAGTTCCTGTGGAGATGAACAAATGTTATTGTAAGAAGGGGCTTATATGTAGAGGATAGATTTCCTCTCATTTAATTTCAGTCTTCTAAATAACAGATGCAAGCCAACAAACAAAAAAGGCAGGATTTCAGATGCATCCATATAGTTATATCTAGATGGCTCTCATGCCAATGTGTAGCCTTTTTGGTTTATTTTTTAACATGGATAAAAAATTCTACTGGCTGTCTAGAAAGACACCTGCCTTTCGTGGTCAGGTGAAGCACTTAATTTTTATGCATTGTGATGTTTATTTTAGTGTTTACCTTAAGCAGATAGATATTGGAATAAATTGCTATTTCCACATTTTTTCAGCTCGAGAACATTCTTAATATTTTAAATGAATTGAAATTATCTTCATGTTTTCAAGACCAAGCAATATTTATTCTTACACTGGATTAATATTTCTTATTACATTATAGTATAAATGTAAAAGACACAATTAATCCAAAAAAGTTCAGATCTAATTTATTCAAAGACAGAGAATTACAGGTTATAAACAGATCCCCAAAAGTATTAAATGCCTGGAAGTCTTTTATTTTTACGATGTGACATTCTAATTTTAAGTTATTTATCATATAACAATAATATCAGAAATAATGTTTAATTACCATTTAATATATAATAAAGCAATCAGTACTTCTAAATTATGTACTTCCTTTAATATATTCCTTTAATACAGCTTTAATAGCAAAAATAAATAAGGATCCTAATTAACATTTTTTAATAGCAAGTTGTGACTTTACAGTGGAAAGAGCTTGGTACGTACCTAAAATAAATCTGTATTTAAAAACCAGGTGTTATTTAACAGCAAAGGCAGTGGCTTTCACCAGTTTCCTCGTCCTTAATGACAGTAAATAGTATGGCCAGTTTTGAAAACATATTTAAAACTTATTTATCTGAAGAGGGTTATGGTAGGTCTTATCATAGAGTCACAGAAACTGATCGGAAGAAATCTCTGGAGGTCATGTAGTACAGTCTTCCACTAACTGTAGAATTACAATCAGCACCAGATCAGGGCAGCTATGATATTTTCTAGATGAATCTTGCAAGCCTTCACAAATGGAGATTCCACAACCTCTCTGGACTGTCTGTTTCAATGCTACATTGCTAGGAAAAATGCTTTTTCTAATATCTAATCTGAATCTCCAATGACATAACCTCTGTCCATTCCACCTTATACAACATCTATATTAATGTGAAGAGTTTGTGTCTGTCATTTTGATAACTTCTCTTCAATTAGCTAGCTGTAGGTTGTTGCTAGACCACTCCTTTTTTCTTAGTATGAACAAATCTGAGTCCCTCAACCTCTTTATTTTTAGGATATGTTCCTCTAGGTTTGTTGCCATCTTGGTATACTTCCTCTGGGATGCCTCAAGTTTCTTTCTGTCCCTTTTGATTTGGGAGACAAAAGCTGGGCACAGAATACCAACTTTATTCTTCTACAGAAGGAATAAAATGTACAAGCACTTCTAAGATATACTTTGAAAGAATCTTTTTTGTTTTTCTACATATGCTACAGTCCCCCCAAAAAACAGTGCTGCCCTCTGTGCCCCTGCATTGAAGCATTTGAACTACAAGGCCCTAGAAGTCATCATCAGGATTAGAACTGTACTGAAGACAAAAAAAATATTTTAAATGCAAGGAGACTAAAAATACTATTCAAATTTTAATTATCATATTCTTTATTCAGTCCCTGGAAGTTGGTCAATACTATAGTTTCCTCTACATTGAGTATACTGGGGAGCAGTCTAATTGAAGACTAATGGAGGCTTATTTGTGCATGTTGTTCTGTCTGTAGAGCCAAGATACCATCTGCCCGTCTAAAAGCAAGCCCTGCTGGCTGATCCTTCAAGTAGAATAGCTGTTGATTCACTTGCCTTTTCTTTTTTTTTTGGCTATAAGTGAAGTGACATAAAAGCAGTCAGCAACAATTTGGCAGACAAACAAAGTAATCTAGTTGGTTTAATCCCATTAATAGGAGAAACAAAAAAATTGATTTCTGAGGGAATGCTGCACAGAAGTTGAGTTGAAAGTCTTGAAACATAAGCATCTTCCAAAATAATAAGGTAAATCAAAACTATTTTAATACTTAGAGAATAGGTTGACTATTTTGTAATTTACAATCAACAAAACCTTACATGTATATATTTTGCAACATTTTTAAATGTTATGGTCAACATTTTTAGGCATCTGAAAAAAGCTCTTAAATACATTGCTATGTATTAAGCTTACTATCAACATTTTAGCATCAGCTCTTCTCACACATAGCACTATTCTCTTTTTATTATTCTCTTTACACGGACTTCTTTATATTCTGTTTTTCTTTGCCTGGTTATTCAAAAATCAAGGAAACATATAGATCTGTAAACAGATACTTGTCTTAGGGAGAGAAATTATAATATGGTATTATAAAATTATCCCTGCTTATTTTGGAAAAAGAGACTAATTTGATAATTAGCATCTTGCAGGCGTATACATTTTCTGTGCATTTAGTTGAGTCACATAATATGACTAACAGGCCAAATTTTTAAATCAGAAGGCAGAATTTACAGCTCATGTCTGTGGCTCTGATATTTCAAATACACTGACATACGACTACATAAGTATTAATTCCTTTAGACAAATAATTAGAATAAAACTACTTACGTTGCAGACCTAGGCCCAGACTGCCAAGTGGCTCACAGTAGGTGCTGTTAATGTTGTTACTCTTTTCCCTAAAGGTCAAGCAATAAGCTACAGGTACTTCAGCTCAGTCATGACTACTAGCTATAGCACAGTTCATTTTGAAAGAGTGGACAGTTATTCTACCCTCATAATGAATATGAATGTTATTGTTATACCTGTATAGAGTCCTGTGTGTTGTCAAAAGCTAACCCGCATATGAAGAATGTGCAAGAGGCAGCAGTTAATGTTACCACAAAATTTCTTTTCCCTCAGAATAAAGCTCTGGTGGATTAAAGTCACAGATTAATCAAAAAAGCAATACTGCTTTACACAAGTGTAAAACTAAAATAAGTCTAAAATATTTAATAAGAATTTTTGAAGATTTGAAGAACCCTAATGCATCACAGCTGTGGGACAAGAGCCTGAATGATGTACTATTCTTTCACAAACACTCAGTGTTTCCTGCACCTTTGCTTATAACTGCTTATGTCTAGTAATGGGGGGGTACGTTTCTCATTCTTTCCAGATAGTGTAGGATCTAGGCCAGCACAGGAATTGACAGTCAGTGTTGGTGTCTATTTCATACTGTGGGATGCTGTGATGGAATTACAATACACTAAAGTGGAACTTCCTTCCCATTTTCCTTAACGCAAGCACTCCCCAAAACACCAAAAAGCTTCCATTCTAGCTTTTAGAGCACAGAATAATAAAATAGTGAAAGCTATTCTTTAAATAGAGTAACTAAGATTTTCTGTGTGAGACATGAGAATAAAATTATATTTGTCAGGCACTAGCTGTTCGCCATGTACTGTGGACCACATCTCTTATCTTGCTTTCTAATCCAGAAGTTTTTCGTGTCTTCCTAGGTTGAAAAACTCCATGTAGTCCCATCTTTGTTCCTAAGAAAGAAGCTTTCTTTTCACAGTCTCTGAATCTTGGCTCAGGTTTGGATTTGCTCCCTGCTGCATGCAAGCACTCTGCTTTCCACAAGATACTGCAAATTTGCAGTCTTGTTGTGTCTCTCATCTTCCTTCTCCCTCCATTGAGAAGCTTCCCCAGCCTGAATGCTTTCACTTCTCCAAGGGATGAGGACTCTGGAGGGGGTCCCAGTTGTCTCCATGTGGAGCAGTCAGGACAGCAAAACCAAATTATTTTTATAAACACTCAACTGCATTGTCTTTAACAGAACATGACACACGACACATGCGATAAGCTAGAAACCAGTTATGCAAATGATTTTATGTCTGACAAAGATACCTTCACTTGCAACAGTCAGAAGTTTACTGTTACAAGTAAAACGGGAACATCATAAAAACCCATTTTAAGTTTCCAATTTAACATTGAAAATCTGAAAATCTGTTAATGCAGAGATTTGTGAAAATGTGTATTAATAACAGACCAATAGAGAAGCAAAGACTAAATCATTTTTTGGTAAAAAAGGTGTACAAATATATGTTCTACCTGATTATAGAGTACCAGGAGTTTTTATACAAAAAACCAGTTAGACGACTAATGAAGATGTGACTCATTATCATCTTGTTGAATTAATTCTGGCCATCGGCATTGACAGCAGCAGTATCATGTTATTCATATGACCAGTTATACTGGATGAATAATGGGTGAGAAACAGTCATAACAAGCAATTTGCTGACAATCCTTAGGCGAAAATAAGTAATTAAAGTTATTTTGGGAATTATGATCTGTAACAAGGATAGCCAGAGAAATGAGGATGAGTTTGTGATTGATTCAGGAACAAAACATATCTACCATTTATAAAAACTCTTGGGTTTTTTTTCAGAACTTGACTATTAGCCTTTAAGATGTTTCAGGCTCTTTTGTGACAAGCAGAAATTGCATTTCCCTGTGCCTTGCTTGATTTCTTGATTGATTTTCGTACTCTTCCCCAAAATCATCCGTAAAAAAACCAACCAACTAAACAAAAACCAACTAGACCCAAAAAACCAAGGAACATTAAACCTGGAGTTAAGCCCATCATTTGGCAGCTAAAATACATATTTTATCCAGCTACTGCAGCTTTATTATTTGGACAGTATTACACAAAATTATACTTTTTTTTATTTTTACACAGAGAGATGTCAGTCCTACAGAGAATGCTGCCAGGCAAGAGGGTAGAGGAAAAGGAGGAGGTGGGAAATGCTAATGGTTGTTGTGGAAACCAGTATCATTAACATAATGCTTTGAAAAAAGCAACCTTGAAGGACAGAACTTTAAATATATTCAAATTTATCTTTAGATGTCCACTTTTGCAGTGATATGCCTATGAGAAGATCCATGTGGAATGATGATAATCCCCCCAAAATGTAAGATGTTTCCACAGCATCATCAGCTTCACATCCACCCCACCATCCTCCAACATTTTGGAAGTTGAGTTTGGTTTTTCTTGTGTTTTTCAGGTCTTTGGAGTTTTTAATTTATATGGAAATGAAAAAACAAGGGAGGCTGAGAAAATTAATACCAAGTGCAGGAAAAAGATGAGCTGTCCATAAGAACTGGAAGTTTCCCGTATCCAGCATATCCAGAATCTACAGGTTTGTTTTCTTAATTACTTTAGTATAGTCTAGGTTTAATACTGCTATTTTTTACAAGACAATCCAGTTTATACCCTAAAAGGGCTTTGTATGAGCCAAATGATTTTCAGGTCAAAACCTTAAGTATAATCAATCATTTCTCTGCCAGATTCTTTAAGATTCAGAATATTAAGTAGGCACTCAAATAAGGAACAGCTACCATATAGAATTAAATACATTGACATCTTGGACATATTCAATTAGGAAAAGTATCTTGAGGTAATAAGAGATTCACGTCTGATTTAATTCTGATGAAAGAAAGTGCATAGTCTGGATTATATGGTATACAAGTTATTAACAGGTCCAAAATTTTTTATTTGACCCTAGTTGTTCAACTGATTTACAGTATGAACATTTCAGTCTGCATTTGTTTCATTTTTTTTTTAGGTTGCACACCATAAAATACATAGTATATTGAAAAGTTAATAAATAGTATTTCTTCATACAAACAACTCTTTGTGAAGATGATGTCGTAAGCACACTGGAATTTTGTAGTCAATGTAAAATGAAGCATTCCCCCACATATCCTCCAAGAATGGAAGGTCCCTTAAATGTTGTCATAGATATGGAAAAAATACATTATATATTTATTGTATAAGATACCTGATTTTCCTCATTTTAGTGTCTGCTTTCTGTATTTCCATCTTTACAAGTAAACATACATGGATTATCAGATGAGATAAACACCGACTACGGTGTGGTGCAGTTTGTTTTCCATTTTTAAAACACATTATGGAATTTGCATTGAAATTTCAAAGGTGCTGAATGCATTTTATATTTTCTTTGAGGCAAACCTCACAATAGAGTGTGTCTTGCAGTGATAAGCTAACTCTGCTGGAGCACATCTGTCCCATGCAGTAAAACCAATGAAAAGTTTAAACATGTAAGCCAGAAAGATGAAATGTAAGCCATCTAGCACTAAGCAGGCTGAATCATTTCCAAGAACACTGCCCCTTGTTTTACTTAAGTAAGTTAAGGAAACACATTTTTCCTTCTTGCTAAATAATATTGATTTAAACACTTTGACATAGCCCTTGGTGCTGTGCAGGATGGAAGATTTTGCCTTGTGGATGTAAATTGGTAAATATAATTTTATAGTCAAAATTTCTAAATGCTATCATTCATTCATACTTCTGGAATATAATTTTAAAAGAATGAAACACTAAGACTGAAGAAAAAGTTGGGTTGAGCTAAAGATGTTGACATCCTCACCTTGGTGTTACATTTTTAATTGTTCTCTTTTATGTCTACACAGATTGCTGGAGGACAATGTGCAGTCAAAAGTGTGCCATGAAGATATGACAAATATTTTACTATTGGTATATTTATGAGAGACCTTTCATATTTTAAGGGAAAGATTATCTTAATGTACCAACTCCTCTCCTGGTTTTGGTCACTTTGACAGCCTTCTGTCCAAGACAATGATACCACTGTGAGGAAATCCATCACCATGTGCCTATCTACCTTTCCTGGATCTTACAGCAAGGAATTAAACAGACCAGTGCTGGTCTGTGTTCTGGCATATTTTCATGCCTCTTTTTAGCCTTGTTACAATCACAGTTCGTAGCCTAATGGAAGGTGCCAAAATTTAGCAAGCTTCTGGTATACAATTTAGCCTTTCTTTCACTGATATTTGATTTTCAGATGATTCTAGAAAGTATTCTGTTGTATAAACATATCCCTTGCATTAACAAAAAAATAATAAAAAAAATTAAAAATAAATGTTATATGCTTGATCTGCTGGATGATAATTATACATGAAAAATATGCTAAGAAACCTTTTCTTCTTCTCTGTTTTATAAGAATACTTTGTCAAAGAAACTTC
>VXAK01001022.1:8853-21591 GCA_013399435.1 Arenaria interpres
CCCAGAACAACCCTGTGCCCCTTTTTCATTATCTCAAAAGTGAGAATTTTTACTTCGGGTCACTGTCAGTCACACAGTTTTCTACTCCAGAAAACAATCATGAAGAGTACACCACTAAACACGGTTCAATGCTAGAATGTTATGTACACAGGCAGAGAAGAGCAGTACTCACAAAGCATTCCACAATCTGTTAATCCAGAATGCATATCAGCACAAATTTCTGGAAACATGGGCTTTTGAAAGCTATTCAAGAAAACCCCACCACCTTCTTCTAACCTAGCAACATAAGCACAAATCCCAGCAAATCATAACTAGCATGGCTGGATACATGCTAACATAACTGTATTCTAGAACACTTAATCTTTTCAGTAATTATCACCACCATGAATAGTACCAAAAAAAGCAACTGAATAAACCACAAAAAGTACTGATTATTTGCACATGAAGTTCCAATGACCTTCCCTTCCTAAAAGACGTCCAGCATTTTTTACATAAGAGGAAAATTTATTTTACGTTAATTCCTTGTGCATACTATTGATTTCTTCAGACTGACACTGTCATTATGGTGAAGCTTCCTTCTCAGAAGCAGGTTGCAGCAAGACTGTATGCCCCCTTGAAATCATGCAGACTCACTTATTTTGTGAAGATACAGCTTCAAAAATCTTCCTATACTCCCAAAATACCACATCCCTCATATCTGCAGTCTTATTGTGAGAAGTAAATAGTATGGTCCACGCTGAAAGAAAAGGGAATTCAGGAAGCAAAACATTAAGCAATCTTATGGCAGAGCAAATCTATCAACTGCACATAGTTTTTCCTATCACGAGTTTTTATGTACTTGGGTGGAGAGAAACAGCTACCCAAAATCTTGTTAAACCTTGAAAGTGATAGCGTATTTGCAAACAAATCTTGCTGAGTGCACTCCTCTGCTACAAATCTGTTTGATCACAACAGGTCACAAGAAGCCAATATTCTGTGATCAGAACTCAATGTTCATGTTGACACACTCAGTGATACTAGTAAAGTACAACTTCACGCATAAATAATCAAGTCATGCTTCCAAGCACCCTGAAGAAAACAAAACAAAATAAACAAAAACAAAAAAAACCCAGGACTTTGTATTTTTCCTTCAAAAATAAAACCAAGGTGTCTGATATCTAACATGCATACAGGTCACGGAAAAATTTTTTCATGAGGAAAATATCAACATTCCTCAGCAACACCAGACTTTGAACACTCACTCATTAATATTTATCCACAACAAGAAACGAGAAATACTTCACAGATATCTGAGAGGACTTCATTCTCTATAAGACAGAGATTTATGTACCTCACAAATAAAGAGTCGTCCTGCAACTGCACCCCACACACATTACGGAAAAACAAATGTGTCTCCTCTCACCCTGACACTGCATCTGCAGAGAAGAAACTGCTCTGAATCTTGCAGACTTCAGAGTGAAAAACATTCAATGCTGAAACCAGACAGAAGTAGTCTGGATTAAACAGATGGCACTCTATTTAGAACAGTTTCACTGTTAATAAGATGATAATGGCATTCCTCCTGGAACTCTTTTCCTGAGCTCCCATTATCCCTATTAAAAAAAACAAAACTAAACAACACAAAAAAACCCACCTGAAATCCAGAAGCAACTTTACATCAGCATATTAAAAAATAAAAAGGCACCACAGTCTGCCCTAAAATTCTGCCAGCATCATGCTATAACCCAGTGTTTATTCTCATTCTTGTAAGAGCATCAGAAATTAATATAACATCATCTACACTAAAGAATAATTTAAGCCTGTATAAGTCACTAACTGAGCAGTTAACTTTTACCAGTTTCTTTTTGGATGAAAGGGACTATGCATTCAGCCTTGAGGAACATAAAAAAAAATAACTGAATTGTCCAGATATTAACTAGATCGATACTTCACAATTACAGAGCCACAGCATACAAAACGCAGAGCTCCCCAGAGACCAGTACTCAATGGAAGCAAGCAACCACCTCACCGAAGAAGCAGCTGTCAAGAGAATTCTTAACTTTCACTTACCTTTCAGTGCAGTTCCAGGATTTCAGGATGTCTCCCCGCTTCTCCTACGGAAACAAACAGCGATGCTCTTTTAAGGTATATCCACTGAAAACCAAAATTCTGCTCCTGGTGCCAGTCGGGCTTGTGAGTACCTCCGATTTCCCCCACCACTTTCCTCCCCTGACGAGATGAACCCCGCGGCCAGGCAGTGCGAGGGAACTGCCTCGGGCCCTGCGACCACTCCGCCGCTCTCCGCGGGCCCGGGGCTTATATACCCGCTGGATGAGGGGGAGTCCACTCCCTCCGCCTCCCCCCTGCGGTGCCCGGGGAGTCGCCGTCCGCAGAGGGAGGGAAGGGGAAGGGAAGGCCGAGCGCGGCGCCCCGCACCTCAGCGAGCAGCGGTGGCAATGGCGGGAGCGGGGGGAGGATGGACAACGGCTCGCGCCCCCGCACGCACAGACCCCGCGGGCTTCCGTCCCTGCTCGCGCACCCGGCAACGAACGGCCGGCAACGGCCAGCCACCGAAGAGTGGGGAAGGGAGTGGGGTTCCTTGTTGCCGTCCCCGGTCTGCCGGCCCAGGCCCCGCCCGCCGCCACTCAACGCCTCCGGTACCGACTACTGTTGCCGCCGCCGCCCCCTCACCCTCTTCTCCTCCGCTGCCACCTCCAGCCACTGCCAACCCCGCAGCTTAACAACGCACCCGCCCATTGGGCCGCTCCCGCCCTCAACAAGCCGCGCACTGATTGGCCGCTTTCTCCCCCGTGTCTCCTTCCTCCTTCCCCTCTCCCCCCAGTCCTCCGCCAGAGTCGGCGGCGCCGCTTTGCGGGGCGTGCCCCGTTAAACAACCGTGGGAGTGCTGCGGGCGGCAGAGGGCTGGGCAGCGCCCTCGGCAGCGGTCTCCCTGCCTTTACGCCTTCGCGAAGACAGTGGGAGAGGACTGGAACGGAAGCTGCCCGGAACTCTCGCGGCTAGCTGTGCTTCCTGCAGCGGCCGGTCCCCGCAGCGACTTCCGCTTCCGGGTAGCGGCTGCGTCCTGAAGGAGGGTCACAGAGCGGGCAGGTACAGAAGGCTCCTCAGCGGGAGGTGTGGGGCCGGTCGCGGGCCCAGGCGCTCTCTGGGACTTGCCTACGTCGCTGCCCACCCCGGGGGCGTCTGTGTGTGAGCTTGGGAGGGGGCGGTGGTGGTGCCCGCTGCGCTTCCGAGCCGCAGCGGCCTGGTGCAGCTGCCGTGGCCCTTCTCTGCGCGCCATTAGGTGGACAGCCGCCCCGCCAGGCTAGCGGGCCTCGGTGCTGGTGCTGTGCTGGCCTTCCTGTCCCGCCGGCCTGGGGCTCCCCCTGGGCCCAGCTTTTGCCGGCTTTGCTGGTGGAGAGTGCCTGGCTGGTGCTGCAGTGCTGGCCGCGGTGTGTGGGTGCTAGTGTGTGTTACAAACCCCTTTTTTGCAGAAAGAAAACTAGTAGGAGAGAGGTCTTGGGGTTTTATGGCAAGGGTGTGGACTGGGGGCTAATTTGGGGGGAGCTTTTCAGATAATGACAGCATTAGAGCTCTTCTTCAGGTTTCCTTATGCAAGAGTATCCTCTTTGCTTGCTTCCACGGCTTGGGGTCTTCAGGAGTTACAGGCTTCAAAGCTGTGTTCTTGGCATCATTGTCTTCCAGTCAATACTCATAAAAATTAAGGACATTAAATTTGTTCTTTGGTATCAGATATGTGTTAAAATAGGAAATGTTGGCTCAAAATTATCCCAAGTGCTTTGTGAAAATGGAGACTTCAAAGCCATTGTTATTTTCTTCCAGTCCTTCATGATCTCACTGAAAATGTTCAATTTCCCATTTGCCTTGACTACTGTTTTTAATGGGAACTGTAATATTTTCATAGTTATCTCAAAGTTGTTTCGAAATAAAGCATATATTTCCCAGCCTTGTGAAATTACTAGTAAGGTGCATCTCCTTGTCCATTTATCTGTCCTGTGCCTGTTTGTTGCTATAGGTATCTTTGACTGAATTGGAGGCAGAAAAAAAAAAAAAAGGACCTGAAGAACCACATCTTCTTATTTTTCACGTTTTTCTTAGAGCTTGGTGATCATAGCTCTAATTAGAAATTTCCAAACTGAACTCTGAGCTTTCTGATGTACTCTGGAAAGCCTACAAGCTGGTGGGCCCTGGTGTTACTAAAGTGCATTTATCGACATTGGAAACTATTGTTTTTCTGACATTATTTTCTGGCACAGAAAATTTGCAGAGCTGCTTCATGAATGTCATGGTGGTGGTGACTTATAACACAGTAGCACTTAAGTCTGCACAGTTTGCGGTATTGTGTTTAATCACCAACTTCTGAAATGCAGTGTAAAGTCTCCTAGCTCTTTGTTTTCCATGTACTATGTACAATGCAGGAGATGCTTCATGTGCTGTGTTACGTGCTTTGAAATACTTCTTATAACCTCCCTGTTTATCCAGTAGAAGGTATTGTTCTTTTACAAGTGTGTGAAAATAAGCTGATCCTGAGAAATAAAAAACTCTGATCTTTTCTTGTAGGTATGGGGCATGGAAATGAACACGGACATGGCCATGGCAAAATGGAACTCCCTGACTACAGACAATGGAAGGTAGAGGGTACTCCACTAGAGAAGGTCCAGGAAATGCTAGCTAAACGGGGTCTTAAAGATCCATGGGCTCGGTAAGTGCAAGAGCCTCAAATATAGTCTTGATATGTTGTCTTGTAGCATCAACTGGATGTTGTCATTGCAGATTACTCTTTCTTTAGTAAAAATAGTGAAAATGCATCTAGAATATATTAGCAGAATTTCAGCTAAGTCTTTATTTAGTTTTTCTGTGGAGGTCATGCCATGCGTCACCATGCCCATTGTCCACATTTTGCAAGGCACCCTTGCATTTTATGATATTTCACGATGATACAGATCGGGCACAGTGACCAATACTTCATCCACCAAAACACTTAAGTAATATTAGGTCTTGCACACGTGAGTAAGCCTATCCTTTTTCAGCAGAGATTGTATGTTCAGATCTTGCTGAAGTTGATGGAACTTACATTGACATTCTGAGTACGAATAGCAATCCTCATATACAACAGGAGGTCTTTTTTTGAAAAGAAGAACTATCCCAGTATACAATGTGCAATTTGATTCAACTGTGCATTTTATTTTGCTAAGCAGTGAAAAACATAATGGAAAATCAGATTTTTACATCTTAAATTGTCCCGTTCTGCAATGAATACCTCCTCTTTTTTAGCTAGAGCAATTCTGGACCATTTAGGCAGCTGTTAAAACAGGGCTTAATATATTTTTCCCACATCATGAATTGTGTAATACTATGCTCAAGTTCTCTTAAATTTTGGGGAATAAAACTGCTAAATGTCTTGTGCTGTGTAGCCCAGTTCTTCTCTAAGGGAAAAGTTGCATGAGCAAGCTATTCCAGGAGCCTTCATAGAAAAGGCTTTACTTCAAATCACTACAAGAAAAATGTAAGAGTGAACAGGTGATCTGTTAAAAAGTTGTTACATGCTATAACCTCTGGAGGGGCTTGGGATTGACAGCACTTTTTTCCTTCCTTTGAAACAGTTTAAGGCTGTAAGCACAGAGTAAAACATGGTTTCGATGATAATAATAATTTGAGATATGAGTCCTTAGGATTATCGGGTTTGGACCTGTGTCACATTTGTGCTGCCTCTGTGGAGTGCAAGCAGTGTTACCTTTTTTTTTCCCCTTTGCTTATGAAAAATTTGTTTTCAGCAAGCAATAGTCTTAATCCCATAAAAAATTGGCACAATTTAGTATCATAATTTTAATGTAAATTAACCGGAGTTTTAGTGCATATTCTTCCAGGTACAGTGTTCAGGAAGTGCTGCAAAACAGCAAACTGGAAAAGAGCTTGTGTAATATTTGTTGCCCTTCCTAGATAAAAAAATAAAAATGTTTCTCTAGTAAAAGAAAAGAGTTGAGCCAATTATGTGAAGAGCTGAAATAAGGCACACAGTCAAACTTAAAGCATGAGATAACTCCTCCTGAACTTTGCAAATTTTATGTAAGGTAATGTTTCAGTTCTATAGGACAAGTACAAGTATCATGCCAATCTTCTTCAACAAAGGAGAAATTAAAGTATGGAGTTATTTGCTTCAGTTATCTGGAAGAAGATTGCATTATTAATATCTTGCACTAAAAGTCTTGAAAAAGTAACCCTCTCTAGGGCTCCCCTCTTTGATATATAAAGTTCCTTTTAGCAGGGGATCAGCTTTCCACCTTTGTAGCAAATGCACATTAGTGTATGTACATATTCAGTACAGAATAAGCTGCATGAAAGATGTCATATTTGGAAGCCAAGTCATTATCCATTAATATCCTATATTAGCATCTAGAAGATACTCTTCTCTCTCTCTCTCTATATATATACCCCTTCATCCCGAGTCACAGAAACCATCTGCACAAGAGGATCATCTGTGAATATAAATGCTTGACCCCCTTGATGAAAAAAAAATGTATCCTCTTCTGAAATGATGGGTCTGATGTTATTGCTTGTTTTGGTACACGTTTTTTTCCTTTTCTTAAGGACTTTGAGTCCTTAGAGATGGACACAGTTTGTCTCTTCTATAATTACACTTGTTGTGCTACACATAAATACTTGTACTAGGTTACAGCAGTGACTAACATTTCAATAACAATGTAGGTTGAAAACAGCCAAAGCAGCATGAGGTTTGCAAATATTCTGTAGCTTTTTAGCTAAACACAATCTATTCAGTTTTGTGGTGTTTCTGGTTTGTCTTGTGTGGTTTTGGTTTTTGGGGTTTTTTACATCAATTTTAGTAAGTTTTTCTGACCTTAATAAGTGTCATATTGTAAAACAGAAAGTACCTCCGCACTAGGATGAGTTTTCTATGGCTGGAAAAACTTTCCCTTTTAAGATTTAACTATGCTAGATACTGTCTAGTACAGTGACTAGCCTTTGTTGTTCCTCCATCCCGTGCATGTGCTAGTGGGTTGTGATTTTGTTGCAAACAGGGTAAAACCAGAAGACACAATTACAAACATTTGGGGAGGTGATTCTGTTACTAGAATTACATTGTTTGCTGGTGTTACTTGTATCTCAAATTACATACATAAAGGGTTTGAACTGGTATCATGAACTTTACTTGTGGCAACTTCTGTTACTTAAATGATAGAAATGTGAGTCTTAACACACATCTAGTTGAAATATCTTCATCTTTTTTTTTCTGAATGAAGATATTCCTGTTAATGTTTATCACAGTGGCTCCACTGATCTTGTTTTACTCTTTTGGTTTCATCTTTCTTCTAGTAATGAAGCCTGGAGATATATGGGTGGCTTTGCAAAACCTGTCACCTTAACAGAAGTCTTTACTAGGGGACTCAAGTGGGGATTTGCAGCTTTCGTCATAGCTCTTGGCGTTGAATATGCGCTATTTCCTCCAAAGAAGAATGGAGGCCATCACTGAAGATCAAATATGACAACTAAATACTTGCTCATTGCTAAGATGAAACAGACATAAGCCTGCTGCTCACTCTGTACTTTAAATATGCATATTAAAGTTTACCACAGGTAAAAACATGTTTCTTTGATTATATTATACTTCCGTGAAGCGATCAAAAAACACAGCCAGAGTGATTTACCTGACTTCAGTCTGGGGGAAAAAAAAAAAACCAAACATACATACGCTCTTGGGTTTACTGTACCATCTTTTGAAGAACAGGGGAGAGTATCAACCCAGCTCTTTCAAGCCCTGCCAACATTATATTAAATTGAGAAAGTGCATTGCTTTTAGGAGAAAAATTGTACTGTATTAACTACAGGTTACCTTGAACAGATTTGGGTATTTTTTTTTTTATAACCTAGTCTCTTAATAATTAATTATTTTTTTAATTTCCTTTTTTTTTTTGCCTTAGATTATCTAACACCTTCTGGAGTGCTTTAAGAATGCATGGAGTAGAACTAAAGGAGAAGGGGCTTCTTGACAGTATGTCCTCTGCAGTGCTGGGAAGTAAATTTTGGTGTGCCATTAGTAACGTAAGCTAAGGAGGGTATACCATCTCATTTTTCAATCCAAACAACAGGATATCTGTGTCACTAAACAGAAGAGCAAAATTAGATGAGTGGGAAACTTAAAATGCCACCAGACAATTAGTGTATTTTCAGGTGAAGAAACCGGAGAGTTTCAGTAATCATGTCACAAATTATACGTTTACAAAAAATTGGAAGGTCCTACCAAAATATGGCTAAAATATCTCTTTTCTTTTAATATATACATATCCACAGATAACCTTTTGAGCAAGATTATAAAACAGCTTTATTTTTAGAGCTAGTAAACATCTGCTATTGTGGGAGTGCAGCTGTATTGTTCAGTGGAGTTTGTCATCTCTGTCTGACGTTGCTCAAGGCACTGTTCATAGGGCAAACATTTGATTTACTAAACTTCTCTTGCCTAATTATTTCTCAAGCATCCCTATCCAGTTGCATCATTCCCTGAAAAACAAATCAAGAACCTACTGTGTAAGGTCTGTTGCACAAAATATTTCCATGTTGTCCCTTAGGCAGTCCCACCCAGAATACACATTTTCAAAGACTGGTATTCACTGCTTGTTTTCTCCCTGCGTCTACGACTAAAGGTAACTTAATTTTAGATGATCATTCAGAAAAACAATTAACAGAACTAGCATTACGGGCAGTATTGGTGAATCTTGCACTTAAGTGCTTCTCACTTCAGCTGCTCTTTATAATTTTGATCTAGTGTGCAGTACTTGTGTGCTGACTGGCTGCTTTCTCCCTCCTCCCCAATCCAACTCTGTTGCAGCTGTTCCAGAAGCATAAGCCTTAAAAAAACTTTAAGCAGTGGTTCCTGACCCATTTAGTTTACTGTTGGGAAAGCTTGTTTTCATTTTCTTCTGTATTTATGCTTTTCATTGGGTATTTTTGCTTGCTCTACATCAAATGCTTCAGAGTCTGAGGTAATTCCTCTAGAATTAGTGTTTTAAAATGTTGTAAGCCTGCCATTTCACTGATATAGTACACAGTTCTGTTAACAATCAAGAGCTTTATTTACACTAGCTGAAGATATTCACACATTATTTTATTTTCAAGCACTAGCAAATGAACACAAATTTAAGTTACTGACCTTATGTCTTCTAATTTCAGCCACAATTTCCAGAATACTTGCTTGCATGTAAGTTATCTCAATTTAATTTAATTTCCAGATGCTCTAATTTAAAGATTTAAAAATTAAATTCATGCCTAAGTGCTGTCTTGTATAGGGAAGATCATAAGAATCAGCCTTACCAACATTCTACATATGCAAATATGTTGGGCATATTCACTGTTAGACTAGACTAGTTTAGGTAAAAATGGATTAAGGTGGTATTATTCAATGGTTTAGTAGCCAGGTGGCAGGCACTGCCTTAATTTATGATGAACTTATTTTGCCAATATTGTGAAATGTAAAAATGTTTCATCATTATTATATAAAATACTCATAACACTTTTTATTTCACATGTATTCTAATACTAATCCTGCCTGGGGATGAAGTATTTCCTGTGTATTAAAATAACAGTACCAAATCTGTCTTCACTGTAACCATAGCAACAGCTGTCCTCACATTAAAAAAACGTCTCTACCAGCACAGATATTTTATAGTGCAAAGAACAGGGTCACAAACAGCAGTGGCACCTGCAGGTAACGAATATACATGACTGTAATATTATAGTCAGGAAGCTCCTTCAGTATCTTTAAGTTCTGATGATGATCTATTTTCTGAAATGCAGGTGGAAATTCTACCTCCATCAGTAGTCAAAAGAGCTACTTCTGCTCACCTGGAAAGATACCGGTGATTTATCTATCTATTTTTGCTAATGCTACCTGTAATATTTACATCATTAGCATAATTTTCCAAATGTATATGTTACAGAGAAGTTAAAGCAGCTGAATGATTCCAATACCATACTGACTACATTGCAGTATAAATTGGGTGTCTCTAAAATTCCTTCATTAGAGCGTAACAGAATAACTGTTCTCATGATGTGAGGCAGGTGCAATTCAAGTAGCAGACTGTAACTGTGTATTTATGTTGTTAACCTGTCTTGAAATTTCTCCTGTAAACCTTCCTACAAAAATCATCTTTGTTGAGCTCTGAAACTATGAGCTTCTATCCTGCAATTAAATCTTGGCCAAATCAGCATTTATTAGATAGACTTTTTACATCAATGCAGCTAGTTGAAGTTAGAAGTCTTTGCTTCAAGGGGTGATATAAGGAACATACTCAGGATCCATGCTTGTCTTCCAATTTAGTTTACTGATTTCAATGTGGGTATCAAAACATTTAATGATTAATCCAAACCGTTTTACATGTATGACAGGCAACTAATTTTACAGATGCTCTGTATGTTCCCTATCCTCAATTGTAGGCCAAATAGAATCTGAAAGTCAGATAATCCTTTTACCATTGTTCCAATGGAAAAGAAAAACCCGTGAAAATAATCTCTGGCCTTAGTGATTTAGCCTTCTTTTTAATAGTAACAAAAACAACACCAACACATAACAAATGAAACTAGTGACACAATTTATTTATACAGATGGAATGCACTCACCCTGATCATACTAGGACTGATTTTGAAATATATAGCATGAAAGACGAGTTTATGTTATTTTAGAAGGCATAAGCAACAAAAAAAATTATTTTTGTTTTACATAACTAGGAGAACTTACAAAAATAAATAGATCAAGCCTGTTTTATAAAAGAGTATCAAGAGAAATATGTCCAACCCAGAGATTCACATCCAAGACCCTCTAAACTGAAACACAGAGGACCATCTCTTCTCAATCACATCTAATCTTACTGGTATGCTCTATGTTCTATATTTATACTGACTTACAGTTCCAGTTTACAGGAGAACCTATCAATGAGGACAACATAGTATTTCAAGTTAGAAACAGGGAAGGAAGAATGAAAAAAATTTGCATGCAACTCATAAATGCTGCCTATAAAAAAAGTGAAAACTGTTTAGTAAGCATATAAAAGTTAGGTAAATTAAGGAAAAAGAATAAGTAAACAGGAGTATATTGGTTGCTTAAGCAATAACTGTGTTAAATTGGTAAATAATTCATTCAGTCATTTTTTAAACAGAAAAATATATTCTTCAAAGCCTGCAGCCATACCATCTCCTTAAACCTCTTTTATTAGCCTGTACAAGTCTTTACATGTTTGTATGGAATAGGTCCAAGGACAAAGCGTGCATATTGATTCACAGCAGGTAGTTGGTTTCCTTCTGAATAAGCACCGATCCAATGCTATGTCCTTGTAGCAGGGAAACTGTGATACCCTTGAATGACTGACAGTGAAGGGAGAGTCCGACCACATGATTTCAGTAAGAATCCAGGTACTTTTTCAGAATACAGAGCAGCCACGTGGTACCTAACCAAATTCTGATAAAGTAGTCCAGAATTTTCTATTTCAGGCCTTTAAGAGAGCAGCTCCAGGTACAATACTAGCACCTCTGAGTAAGTTGCTTTGTGGAAGTTGCTGGTTTATACCAGGGGAATCACAACACCCCGTTTACAGGGACAAGGCATTACTTAAAATTTACTGAAGGTTATCCAACAATGGGGAGCATACAACTTTCATGCACCTCTACAATTATTATCTTCACCATGAATGAACCCAAGAATGAGAGAACAACGTGAACCAAATATGGACTTGCTTCTGTATAAACTCCCGCCAAAACACAGGCCAAGTCTATAACCACTCACTGAACACTGGCTGCTGGGGCCCATACAAAGCCGTTTTGTCTGTCCTCATACCACCAGCAGCATACAAAGCCTCGTCCCGTAAACGTTTTTACACATCCCATAACCCGGGACCACGCCGCTGCCAACCCCTCTTCACAGAGCTGCCGAGTCGCCTGGGACCCAGCCCTTCGGAAGCCATTTTGTCCCTAACCAGCACCCAAAGGCACCGACGGGAGGTTGCGCGCGTGAGGCGACCTCCTTTCCGCCACGGCGGCGCCGCCATCTTGTGGGAGCGGGGTAGGGTTGCGTACGCGGTTCGGAGCTTCCTCTCCTGAGGTAGACTGTAAAGCGAAACGAAAAGCATAATCCTTCCCGCGCCTCGCCTCAAAATACCTAACGGCCGGACTCATGATAAATTCGTAAGGGTTAGCAAACGTGCCTCGACAGATGTATAATGATAGTGAGGCAGCTAAAGCCGGTTCCCTCGTCCCCCTGTGAGGGGAGATCTCTGCCTCGAACAGCGTTGCTATCTACGCGGAGAGACGGCCCGGGTCTCTCCAATAGGCATAAAGAATACGATGGAAAAGCGTCCTGCATGTCCTACTGGTATGAAAGAGAAAGAGACGCGAAACTCGAAACCACGCCCGGTGCCGCCCCCTCCTCCTCCCTGCTCCCAGTGCCGGACGTGGCCCCGCTGCTGTAGATGAGACGTCCCCGCCGCCTTTGGGTGCGTTATACCTTTCTCTCTTCCTTTCTCTCAGACCTCTCTTCCTACCCTCCGCCTTCAGTACGACACACCGTGCCCCGGGATCGGGTCCTTCTTCCCGTCTGGGCCCGCTCCTCAGCGGGGTTGGCCTGAGCCGGGTGCGGAGAGCCGGAGGGCCCGGCGCGAGTGCGGCCTGAGCCCGACCTTACTCGTGAGGAGAAACGAAACCCGACACTGTCTGTCGGCCTGAGCCTTTTTTTTTTTTTTT
>VXAK01001022.1:21628-33869 GCA_013399435.1 Arenaria interpres
TTTTTTTAATGTTTCAGAGCGGAGTTTCCTCTCGCTTCGTTTTCCAAGTGTGATTTAAAATGACGTAGTTAGAAAGTTGCGTGGAAATCCGCATAAACTCCCTGCGGTAAAAGCAGTTTTAGGCTTGGGTTTGGTTGTGTTTCTTGGGGTTTTTTGTTTGCTTTTTGGTTTGGTTGTGGTTTGTTTTAGAACTGGGGTGTCAAACTGGTGCGTCTCTAAATGGAAATTGGCGTGGTCACTATTACTTTACACCGAGAACAAACTATTTAAGCCTAATACAGTAACGAGAAATGTGAAAGTTGCTGCGGGATTTCCTTGTTTTCCTTAAGTGTCTCGTATCAAATACCCATTTCTTTATAGGAAAATGTAAAAGTTGTGGAGCATGCTTAACACTTTGAAAAATGCCAAATAATAACAGACTCAAAACGCAGTTACCTATACATCTTCATACAAAGCAGAGTGGAGGAAGCACAAAATGCAGCCAGTGCCTCCTGTAGCAGCGTTAACCTCCTACTCTCTGCCTCTACCTTAGGGGCTTCCACATTAGCTCATCTTGTGAAAGAACGATAATTTTCCAAATCAGAACTACACCCACTGATATATCCTGTTTTGGCTGCTGTAGAGATGAATGTTCAAGAAACAAACATTGTCAAAAATTATAGGCTGTAATTGTGGAGCATGTTTAGTGTGTGAAATGTTTCCCTGGTTCTCTTGAAAGGCCTTCCTTATTAGTGTGATACATTGACTTATCGTTGATACGGAACACTTCTCTTTGCCTTGATAATCATATTAGTATTATGTATATTGTGCAGCATTTGTGTTGCAGTCATGGGAACAAGGATTTCATGCATGCATGTCATTTCATTTCAACAGCAAAGAGTAGTTGCTTGACCCTTGTACAAACATACCAGCCTCTGCTTGTTAATGCCAGCAGGGAGTTACTGGAGTCTTGAGTGTCTTTGTGTGTGAAGTTTTAGTATGTTGTTATTTCCTGCTCCTTGGGGAAAAATAAAAAGGAAAAAAAAATGTCCCTGATTTTGGTTGTATTCTGTATGGACTTAGGGCAGCGTGAAATAGTTCAAAAGTAGGAGTATAAATAACTTTTTTAGCTTCATAGAAGCTAGTGAACATACAGATGTTTTTCTGCTTGTTTTAGTGTGGAATGGAAATTATATGTGGTTTGAAGAGTAAACGTGCTTGTTAATATTCTCAAATGTTTACCTTTAAAAATTTCTTCTTGTGAACCTTGTTTACAGTGTGATATCCAGGGTTAAAAGTCAGTGCAGACTTAGACAAATGTGCCTGTGACAAAGGTGGTTTCCTGTGCAGTATGTGAGAAATTCACCACCTTTAAAATCTTACCATTTGTTCAGGGAAATCTGAAAATTAATGAAACCCAGAAACTTGTATTTAAGTGCACTTTGGTATTATCGTCTTGAGATGTGTTTTCTCTCAGACTGCTTTTGGGGACAAGAGGACAGATGAGTCACTCTAGAATCAGTCATTTTCTTTCCAGAGACCCTAAGACTCACATAGGAGAGCCCTTCCTGTGTGAACTGAAGTAGCCAGACTTACAGAAAACTCACCCCTCATCAGTCATTTTCCCTCAGCGTGCCAGGGGTTTTCCTGATTCTTTGAATACAGGAGGAAAAGAAATTTTTTTGTTGTTGTTATTGTTCCATGTGTAGGCCTGCCCCTTTGACTTATTCTGCTGCAAATGTTGCTGACGTGATCTTGCAGTATCCTTTATCTGTCAGTGCTGATGCGGATGTTAGACGTCAGCTATTTGGAATGATTCTGGATTTCTTATAAATCAGGAATCTAAATGAGAATGTGTAGTATTTTAGGTTTCTTTTTTTCCAACCATCTTCCTGCTCCATAAGCTTTGAATTGAAATCTTCACTCAATACATGAAACACTGAACTGAAGAGGTAAATGTTGAGTGTTTTCTTGCAGTGATATTGGCAAATTACACATGCATATGAACACAGACTATTGGGGTGGCTTTATCTCTCAACTTTTTTCTTTCCTTTTGAGAAGATAAGCTGGTTTTCGTCTCCTCTTTGTAAGGAATTTATATTCAGTAACTCTTCTCATTGCAGGGCCCAAGTAATCTAAACTGAAAGCCAGGCTGCTGGGTTTTAAATTGTCATTGCTTTTCTTTTTTTCTTTAATTATTGCAGCTATGGTAACTGTATCTGTGACATTTGCAAAAGTGATCATATCAGATCAAAGGGTGAAGCACGATGCCCTTCATCTCTCATGGTGAAGATCTGGCTCAGATGTATGCAGATGGAATGCCCCAGTAATGTGACATACCTACTGTAAAAATATGGTGACATTGGTTTTGGATGCAAAGTTATAAGCTGTTTTATTTTATTCTAAACACCTCATGTTGCTCTTACTCATTCCTCACTCAGAACCCTGGAGGAATGAATGTTATTGAGAAATACATGTGCACAGTTGTTTTTCCTTTTCTTTGGAACATCATTCCTGGTTCACTGGACCAGTGGAATCATACAGAAGAATGCATAATCCCAGGTCATTTTTCTTGGTTTTCACTTCACTAAAATTAGGAAGTAGCCCTGCGCAGTAGTTTGTGAGGCTGATATTTTTCCAACAGGAAACGAACTGATGCAATCAACTTTGTCTATGGACTGTCATTGGAAAATACTGAATGGAAACCAATGTGTGCTGAGTCTGGGTCAGTGATTTGGCAATGGTCTTCCAATGTTCTTGTGGACAGACCTGCATACAGGTAAGTGAGTTTCAGCACTGGAAGTATTGATCAGCTTGCTTTTTATAATGAGCATGTGCTATATGTTATAAAGGAACTTCACAAAAATAAATAGTTTATGTGGTTTTTTTTTAAAGGCGGATCATTTTTAAGGTAACATATAAGTAGTAATTTTGCATGTCTGAAATTTTAACTCTAGGAAGTTCCTCCCTACCACATACACAAATGCACACCTCCTTTTTAACTAGTTCTGAAAGATTAGATAGAAATCAACTAGAGTAGTTTAAAAACAAAAGTTTTCCCAAAAGTTTTTAAATTCCCATTGCCCTTTAAAGTGAGTCATAAATATGACTTCCTCAAGCTCTTTTGAAAGTCCCAGCTGTACGTACCTGGGAGATGCTTTCATATGATATACTGTTTCGTGCTTCCCCCTTCCTGACTGCATTATGTCATGAAATTAGTCTTTGTCTTTCTGTACAATTCTCACAAGTGTTTGATGCTAGATTGAAAATAAGAACTTAGCAATTAATATGCTTTTCCTCTGGTAAAAAACTTTACAAAAGACATTCCAGTGCATGAGGGCTTCCTCTGCTGATCAGAGGCCTGAAAATTTTCCCACCCTGCCTTTCTACCCCAGCTGTACAAGTGATAGCATTGCAGCTCCATGTGTGAAATGGAACAGGTTCTAAAGTACAAATACTTTGTCTATTCAGTTTGGTTTTGTTGGAAACAAAACTTTGCAGCTTGCTACGCTAAAAATACTTTGGTCCTGAATATTTGAAAGGGGCAGCTTCTACTGATGTTTCATATCTGTTTGTGAGGTTTTTTGCTGTTTGTACTCTTAAATTAGGGTTAAATGTTGTTGCACTTAGAGCAAACAGCACATTTAATTCTCTGAAGGCTCTGTGGTGTGATGAGGGAAAACACTGTGTTTGTGTGTGTTCCGTTTGCATTCTGAAGAACAGAACTGCATCAGAGAGGATAGGTGTTGCTTTTTTCTGGTTGTGTGCTGTAGCACGGATACTATAGTGGTGTGTTTTCTCTAGGTATTCAGCACAGTCTGTAGAACGCACATAGGAGGCTGTGATGAACTAAGCAGGGTATTGGCAGCCTTGTCACCTACCGTCAGCTGCTGTTGAATGCTCTGTGCTTCTGAAAATGAGCCAAAGTGGCCTCAGTGCTGTTTTGAGGACTCCGTTGCATATACATTATATCTCATTTACTCTATGGTGTAGAAGTGCAGGAGTACATAAGCTGAGTAATGCTTGGGTCTTCTGATGCGGTAGGTTTATGATATTTTACGGCTTACCTGTGCTGCCCTTCATTGTCTCCCCCTTCCGTTTGGGTTCTCAAGGTGGGACCTTGAGGTCATAGCAGCTACTTGTGTTATAATCCCCTCGTAATTCAGGCATGCTATCAGCACGATTAACAGTGCTGTTTTTTTTTTTTTTTTTTTTTTAAATACTGATGACTTACTGTTGTCGCTGTCAGCAACAGCAATGGAGGAGAAAGCTGCTGCAGTCTTTGACTTCATAGAAAATATGGCTCACTGGGATAGATGTTGATAAAGGAGACTTTGCTCTAGGAAGTGGAATGGGATATGGATTTTCAGTGGACAATGGAACCTAATCCAGGGATTTAGTCAAATCCAACTCTTACTCCCTTTCTGAGGAAATTTAGGTCGATTATATAGAGTTATTTTTTCATTTAAACAGCATTGGAATGAAAAAAAAAGACACTTCTAGATGAGTTTATCATATCTCCTTAATGCATGGACACAATATGTGACATTGTTGATTGTGACTTTGAGAATATGTAACAAAACTGAAAATGCTTTAAAAAATGTTACCCAGGTGCTAGAATCTTTCAGTGTATTATGCTTTGAAGTCAAATTGGCTTTTGCTTTTCAGAATGGTTTAAACGAAATTATTTAGTATAGTGACTGAACTCCTTGTAAGGTCTAAAATTAGGCTTCACATTGCTCATTTCACCTTTCTCCATGTAGGCAATGGGGATCAGAGAAGGTTAGATAGAATTTCCGTAGGTGGTGGCAGTGGAAATTGAGCATAGCACCCTGCTTATTTTATTAATCACAAGGGTGGGTTTTTTTCTAGGTCTGAATTTTTATTTCAGTTTTCAGTATGGGGAAACGTGAATGTCACATGAAGAAAAAGGCGGTCTATGGCTTATTTATACCTTCAGAGTTAACCAGTTTGCATACTTAAGGTTGGAAATTTTTCTTTGCATGGTTCTTCGATCTTTTTGAGCATAGCAGGAGTGTGTGGGGAGTCCTTAAAACCCCAGTAACACATTCAGATTGGAATAACTTCAAATGATGCTAATAAGTAAGAAAATCCACACATTCCTGTTTATATGCAGGGTTTTTTTTAATTCTTTTGTCTACAATGTGTGTTTACACAACCTCTTAGCTCACAAAACACTTCCTGAAGAATGCTTTGAGACTTTTAGGGGAGAAAAGGTGGTGGTGAGCAGGGGGATGGAGGGTTGCTGGGAAGAGGTCAGAGCATTAGATTTAAATTGCAATGGAACATAACTCTTTTTCAGAAACACTTGAAATATCACTCATCAGCAAGCTGATGACTTTTGTTTCACTTCCTATGGAATTCACAGACTTGTGTTAAGGTAGTTTTACTTTAAAAAGAACTTCCATTTCTCTTCTGATTAGTATGACCTACCAAATACTTCTTGTTCTGTAATGACCAGCTGGGAGAACCCCTTGAGAACAAGACGTCTGTGGTAGATTACATTGGTGTTTTAGTTAGAAGTGAAATGCATCAGACAGGAGAGTTAACTGTGAATTTGGGCAGCAGATCACTGATTTAGTGCCTTTTAATTCTCTCTCACAGAACTGCTTATGTAAAAATGCATCTAGTTAAGAATGAACACCAGAGAAATGCTGTGGTAGACACAGGCTTCCCGTCATGTTGGCTTCCTGTTTAAAAAACAGTAGGCTGGCAATTTTAAAGGGACAGCAACAAAGTGATGACCACGTGCCAAGTGCCAGCTGCCCTTATTCACCAGATTGAAGAAGAATTGGATAAAGAAGAAGAAGAGATGATGGTTTTCCTATGCAGAGATCTTGCTCCTGACTTGGCCACTGCCGACCTTAGAGAGCTTTTGGTGGCTTTGAATGAGAGAGAGATACTGTCTTTTCTTGGCTTGTCTGAGCTGTTATACAGAGTTAAGAGGTTTGACTTATTGAGGAGGATCTTGAAGACTGAGAAAGCAACAGTGGAAGCTAACCTTGCCAGGAGTCTCAGACTTGTCCCTGATTACAGGTAATGTATCTATTTCAGATTTCAAAGCTACTGTATTGTCTTCAAAATATGTGTGGATTGGGTTTTTTGTGGGTTTGTTTTTCTTTTCTTTTTTAAATATGTCTTGGAGGTAAAAGAAAAGCAGAAAAGGGCATCATATCTAGAGTTATAGTGAGAAGAACAGGTCAAATTTAGTCTCTTAAATAAGCCTTAGTAGCTTCTTACAAGTCATGGCATCAGAAGTGTCTGTCTTTAAGGAGTTTATGTATGTTACTCAACAAAACCAGCGATGTTTGCACAGTTCTAGATTAGCAGGTAGAATTGAGGCTATAGAGGAACACCATTAGAGATACTTTCTTTTCTAGTTTGCTTTGGGTGCATAGCCTTGTCATATTATATCCTTTCTCAGGGGACCTGTCTCTTACTACTTTTTACTCTGTAGTTTTAAGATGCTTAAATTAAGAAACTCCACCTATTTTCTTTGAGACACTTCAGAAAAAAAGTATATGTACTCAAAGGGAAGATTTTCCTGTGTTAACTTATCACTGAAATAAAAACCCTGTAACTACTCGGTAAAAAAGTGAAAGAATTGTTCTGTTGTCTCATTCTCTTGCTTCATCTCTGTTGAAATATTGAGACTTCTGTTTTTCTAGCAGTGAATCTTACACAGTTTGAATGTCTCAGGTGCTGATGAGCAAGAGTAGGTTTTTTTGTAATTGGATCTTGGAGCAGGGTGGGCTTTTTTCCTGTTGTTTAATTGGGAATGGAACATTAAAAATGGAAAATTGGGAGAAACTGGGTGGGGATAGGATCTTGCTGAAAGCTAATCCTTTTGAAATGTCTCAACTTTATTTCAGGGTACTAATGGTAGAGCTTAATGAGAATCTGGAAAAAGAAGAAGTGAATTCTCTAGTTTTTCTACTCAGAGATTATGCACCTCGAATGAAAATGGCAAAAGATAAGGTAATGTCATTCTGCTGGTATCCTCTGGAGCAGTGAGAGATTCAAGTTAAAATGGAACTAGCTAGACAGCAAAAAAGGGGAGGCAGTACTGCAAGGGATAGTGAGGCAGGAGTAGACAGAAGTCAGGAAGTGGAAAAAGAATAGTGGCTTCTACTTCATTTTTATTTTTCAATTCAAGGAAAGAAGCAGGAGAAACAGTAAGAGGGGACAGTGAAGACTTGCTGTAGTGAATGGTGTTAGCATAGGCAGAAGGCATTAAAAAAAATCTTCAGTATTACTGATCTGAAAGTTCATATACAAAGGATCTCAACCCAATAATCATACAAAATGTATATTGTATTTCAAGGTCACTTTTTGTTTGTGCTCTGCTTCACTTGCAAAAGAACAGTTTTATCTTAATTATGAGCTTCTCTGTACATTTGCATTCTGCATATTTGTTTTAAGTGCTCTGAGAAAGCAGAGATTCATTAGAGATTCATTCATTCTATGCACCTTTGACAGCTCTGCATAGAAAAATGAAGATTTCTGTCTTCTTCCTTTGAGGTTTTTTTCTTTTTATCTTAACCAAAGAAGGAGAGAGGCCCTGCAAATTCCCCAAAACTTTCTTACCTCTAGCTTTGTGGCACATGAGGTGACATTCCAAGTGGCTTGCTTTGTAGCAACAAGGAAAAGCAAAACTGTTTCCTCCAAAACTTTGATTCGTTTTTAAGAATATAACTTCCTAGTTTTCATTTTTCCTATGATAATACCAAGAATTCTTGTTTCCTCCAGATAATTTTCGTAGTTTTTCAGAAGGTAATATCCCTAGTTCTTGAATTTACAACCTTTATGACCTCCCTCCGTTATTTTCTGGGTTGCTTTGTTACTTACAGATAGAAAACAAATTACTGATGTGACAACTTTGTTTTCTGTTGCTATTCTAGAGTTTTCTAGGTCTTGTGATTGACCTGGAGAAACTAAATTTGGTGGCTCCTAATCAGCTGGATTTGATAGAAAATTGTTTTCAAAATATTCACAGGATAGACCTGACTAGGAGGATTCAAAAGTACAAACATGAAGGTAACATGCTGTTTTTGCATTGGTTACTTTTGATACCAAGGATCAGGTGTGCTCTTACTGAAGATAAAATTATGAGTTACAAGTTAGAGTATTTGCATGCTTCACAGATTTAGGCTTTTTAAATGGTTGATATGTCATGGTGTATTTCTCTGTGTGTTTCTGTTAAATTTTCAGCTTTAATGTCCGCCGTTCATTCTCAGCCAGTATATGTAAATGCGCTTCAGGCATCTCTCCCTAATCTCAGTCTAATTGATCCTCCTAATAATTTAGGGGTAAGTATACAATAAATCAGACAGATCCTTTATTTCTAAATATTGCCAGACGTTGAAAGGGGATTCATCTTTGCAGAGCATAATGAATGAGAGTAACTAAAATGTTACTTGGTTTATTTCTCTTATTCCTTTCATTTGCTGGGTTTAGGACCCAATTTAAATGTTCTGACTGAGAAAGATACCCTTTAAAGAGCTTCTGTGATTTTATTCTGCATCTTGAAAAGTTTTTTTCTGTTACTCTGTGGGGTAACTTTGCTTTGATTGTTCTTTGCAAAACATATTATTATTCTTTGTACTTTTCGACTTCGCAGAGAATGTAGTTTTTTAACTTTGGAAGCTGATGGTTACGGCTTTTTAAGGAGAGATTTTCAGATTTTTTTGTGTGTGTTTCGTTTTAATCTCATTTAAGAAAATATTTTAGTATGTAAAGTCATCAAATCCTATTGCGTGCAGTATTTTTTATATTTGGGTTAGGTCTGATATTATAATAGTGTGACCTTAATTAAAGTCTTTAGCCTTGCTAGATGAATTTGATGAGATTATTTCTGTCATGTGTTCGGTAAATATGTACGTATAAAGCTTATATACAAGACACCAGTGATGCAATTTGTCTTTTCTAACAAAGCCACAACAGCTTTGTTTTCCAGGCTACTAAAGGGAAAGAGCTTGCATTGACTTTCCATGATAATACTGTTATAATTTCCTTTCTAATTCAGTGGAATTTCCTCCCTGCTGCTGTATAGGAAAAAAAAATAACATCTTCAAAGCTTTTGTTTGTTTGTTTTACTATTTTAGGGTTTAAGCTTTTATTTGTTGTTCATGACAAGCTGGTAATTTTTTTCTGAAGAGGAAAGGTTTGGGGTTTTTTTTTGTTTGTGGTTTTAGTAAGGTTTTTTTACTTGTTATTTTATAGTTTTAATTAGCAGACAAATGTGAATCTAAAATACATAATCCTTTTATTGAGGAACAAAAACACTATTGTGTAGTATTTTGGAACACATAATAGTTAATTCTTGAAGGAGAGAGGGAAAATACACCTTTTCTTCATTTTAGGTCCAGAATGTGAACAAAGAAAAAACACAGAATGGACAAAGTTTTATTCTGGGTGAGAGCATTTTATCTGAGTTTTGATAATTTGAAAGAGCCAAATGATGTATTTCATTGTATAAAAAGGATCATTGTTAGATAGTTGTGTTTATGGCTAATCCAGCTGATATCACCAGGAGCAGGGAGTATTTGGTACCTCTGAAAACTGAGCCTTGCCTTATTGTTTGCTTTTGTATTTGCTTTGCTTGTGCAAATAAATAGTTTATTAATAAAATAATGGAAAAGGTTGACTAGCCAGCTCTGGAGGCCCACGTAGTGCAGCTGTGCCCATTAAGTCTTGAGTAGGAAGTCTTGGTGTCAGTTCAGAGGGGGACTCTCAGCCAGGCCAGCCAGGAAGTTGTCCAGTGAGTACCAGGTTCTTACCATGTGTGTTGTGTTCATTCTGGAAACCCAAAATACCTCTCAGATGTGTTGTTTTTCAGAAGAGTTGTTGGCTGAATTCTCTCAGTGCAGGAGAGGTTGTTTGAGGTTTTTTTGTTTATTCTAGTCACAAGAAATGTAGAATGCAATCCAAATAACGTTTCAGAGGTACAAATTTTGTAGGTTTTTTTCAACTTTCAACTCAGTAGCACACATAGAAACCAATAGGCCCAGATGAGTGAGAACTTGGCTGAACTAGATAGACGTCTTTATAACCGATTTGGTGTCAAAGAAATGTCATTGGTACCCACATACTGAGATTATTTCTGTATGTTTCAGCTGCAGCAGAACCAGTCCACATGTCCATCCAGGAATCAGGACCAGTGTCACATAAGGTATGTGCTTGTACATATGCATACATGTAAATAAAATAAAAACCTTGGCAGGTATGTACCTTGGCTTTCTTTGTGTTTCATTTTGAGAGTTCCTGCAATTGAATGCAAACTGAAGGATGTGTACATCCATATTTTCCTCAGCCATAAACAGGTTCTATGAACTGCTTTTGCAGAATATATTTTTAATATAAAATGGAAGCAGCGGTGTGCAAAATGCATGTACATATGATGTGCACACAGAACTCATGTATTTATTAGTGGAGGCTAAGTCAAAATCTGTTGGAAGTCAGAACTCTTCTGATCTGCACTGGAAATGATGGGGCTTCTTGCATGCAGTAAATTTTGTTCTTTATTCTCTCCCCGTCCCTCGCTCTCCAGGTAGAAGACAGACACACTTCGGGTATTAATGATAAGAATGGACTACTGCTATTTTTGCTAGCTGTCCTGTAGGCCAGGAACCAGGGAGTTACCTATAGCAAATTGTTTATAATTTTTAAAAAAAAAGAGGAATTGTGATAGAGTTATTACAGATTATTTAGGAACAAGGAGGTTGTACCACTAAATAAGGAAAGAAATATTGCTCTGATGAGCAGTGCCTGCTTGTGTACCTGAAGAACACAGAAGTTCTCCACATCTATTGTGCTGGCAATAGGAAGCTTATAGCTCCTAACAGCTCAAAAGCAGTTACACTTACGGAAATTAATTTGGAAGTACTATAAAAAGGATCATTGCTGCCATAGTCCAAGTCTTTAAAAAGCCTCTCCACCCCATATGGGTTTGGCTTTTGTGGTTTTGGTTTGGTTTTTGTGGGTTTTTTTACATTTGAAGATCTGTTCAGAGTTGAAGTTTGGTCTCAAACTTGCTTCTCTTATTTCTGGTACGGTCCTAGTCATTGTTTAAGGATCATTATGGTAGTAAGATTGCACAATGATGCAAAAATTAAGCCTGTATTAGAAACCAGGGGGAAAAAATACTACTCCAGGTGTCACAGTTTTTTGGTTTTTTGTTATGTAGATAAGACATATCCAGTAGATGGACTTCTGCTAGCTACTCTGTGGAAAAACAACAGAATGTAATTGTATAGATCTGAGGTGAATTTGAGAAAAGAATCAAGTCTGTGCGTTGAAAGAGTGGCTTACTAACATAGTATTTGTCCTTCACATTCCTCAGGTATATGATGATCAATACAGAATGCAAAGTCAACCTTTAGGAATATGCCTGATAATAGACTGTATTGGCAATGACACAGGTAAGTCTCTGGAATTTGAAGTTCCTTATCTTGTTAATCTTGGATAATTAGAACAATTTAGTATAAAGATTATAATACACATTTACCAGCCATACTAGGGTAATGTTGTCCTAGTCAGCTAGTCTATCAATCTATCAATTCTAGTAAGTTTTCTAAAGCAGAGAGTTGGAAGGCCCAACCTGAGGTTGAAGTCACCTGTCCTAATCATTGCAAACAATGGGGGTTTTTTGTGGGTTTTTTTGGTGCAGAATCTCTGAATGAAAGAACTTACGAGGGGATAAACTGAATTTTGGGAACGAGAAAAAGGATGTTCAGAGACCAACAAAATAGTTAAGCTACGGTCATACAACAGGTTATTGGCAGAGATGGTAAAGATGGTGTTTCCCACCAGTTAACAAAACCAAAACTGTTGCAGATTTGCCATGTAATCATATCAGACACCACAGATTTTGAATAGCTGAAGGCACGTGGTCCTTTATTAATAATGCACCTAGGCTTATCTCACACCATGTAACTGAAACTATCACCATTGCTTTAAGGGGAAAGGAATTTTTCTTCCCTCCCGCTTGGTTTAGTTTAAAAAAAAATCAATAAAAAAAATTTGCATGTAAAATTCAACAGTCAGTAACATGGTTAAAATGCGGGTTTTTCCTGATTGCCTCCCTAGAATCAAAAAATTAGATTTTTGCATAAGCAAAAAAAACCCCACTATTCTAATCATTGGAACACACGAGGCTAAAAATAAAAATTAAGAGAGTAGTTGCAGTCAGTTCTGTAATAGACTAGGAGATGTAGGGGAAGAAGAGGATTTGTGGGCATAT
>VXAK01001027.1:4977-27658 GCA_013399435.1 Arenaria interpres
TGTTACTGTGAAAAAAAAAAAAAAAGATGGTGTTAAAGACCGCTCCAAATGATTATGGGGTCTTATAACTGGTGATAAAGCTGCGTGTATTCCTTCTAGATCAAGCACAGTGCTTAGTAATGAAATCTGAATAGCCGTCTGTTCGAGGTTCCCAAAGCAAAGGGATCTAGTCTTTTGTTCTAGACCTCTGGAGGCTTATACTGGAAACTGAAAAATTTTCAGAGACAGAGAAAATAAGACTTTTTTGAGAGGTTATGCAAAATGGGCTCTCATAGCAAGAGAGAGAGAGGAAGAGATGGATGAAGAAGTTTCCACAGGCAGGCAGCCTAATTGGGCTTGCATCAACAAAGTCCAGAAAGGGACAAAACAACCCCACCAAAACTGGATTTACACCGTGGGCCAGAAGACAACCTGTCAACTACAGGATTATTTTGGCTTAATGAGCCTTGATTTCAGAGCAGAGAGTGCAGCTACCAGAGTGAAAAAAACAGAGTAGGGAATTTTTGCACAATATGACATCGTTTTCATTTAGTTGTGTGTACTTCTTGCGTTACTAGGTAAATTTTTGGTAACCTGTGCTGAGTTCCTGTGCCTGTTGAAAAGAGGAACTGTCCCTCCACACAGAAGTCAGAAATTACAAGTCAATACTTTTGGTAACGCAAAAGGGAGAAGTGCAAAAGGTCTTGTGGAGGCCTGTGGGAAAGATGTCGCCGAGCTCACAGCCCAGCACCCCTGGAGGCTGCCAGGAGGGATAGCAGACATGAGCTCCATCTCACCCATAAGTGTGTAAAATGCCTCCAAAATAATTGTTAGAGAAACCTCCCCAGTCCCAGCAAGCTGAGGGACCTCTGTATTTGGTTGCCCTCATGGCTGCTTGGAGGAGGGCCCAACAGTGAGACATCAAAAAGATCCATTAAGCTAATGGGGGTTAATTGATTCAATAAATCTAATGCTATGTCGTAACCTTTTATCATCCCTGACCTGGGAAAAACCTGAGGTAGGCGGGATGGTAGGGAAATGCCTAAATACTTAAATAAAACCATGGTAATTCCCATTTCCGCTACTTTTCTTTTGATGCAATTTCTTTTGATGCAGTGAGGAAATCCCAAGGCAGTAATTACTGCTCTGCCACCTTCTCTACACAGTATTACTGAATGCGTTGCCTTAATAGCATAATTCTGTTTGGACTAATGATGCCGTCTTGCCTTTTTGTTTTTCATGTTTTGTTACTGACTACTTGGCAGTTGTAGGAACCTTTAAATATCCTGGAGTATGGTGGAAGCAGTGCTGATAGATCTGTTCAGCCTACCAGCCAGCTTGCAGAGCAACATTGGAGGATTACTACGTAACACACTGCAAACTGTTGAGAAACGCTCTTCCCTCCCTGCTCCATTTGTTTATGTCGTGTGTTGCCAGAGGCAGGGGAGTGAAAGGAACAGTGAAGAGGAGTCCTTGCTTCCAGCTCTGAGAGATTTCCAGAGTCTGAAGACAAGACTGGAGGTGGTACGTTCTCTGACTACAGCTGCTGCTTTGTACACCATCAAACAAAGACTGGATGAAAAAGACCTAAGCATCATTAAAGTCATTCTCCCTGCCTTAAGAAAAGACTTAATGAAAGTATACATAGACCATCTCTTTACAGCAGTCTACCAGTTTGAATTTGAGGATTTACAGGTGGCATCAGATTGTGAAAACCCGCAGAGAGCTGAACCTCAGTGTGAAGGGCAAGTGCTTCCTGTGCAGGATGTGGCGCTCATCCAAAGTGAGATTCAGATGTACTTGGAAAGCCTGCCGAGCCTGAAAGGGGGACTCACCATCCTCAGATCTTCCTTGATCCCAGGTAAAGGGAATCCCAGCTAATAGATCTGTTCCCAAGCATACTGCTTCAAGGGAATTGCAAAATGGGTAAGATTTGGATGTGTCTTCAGGCAGCGAATAACTCTATATGATGTTGTAATAGTGTATGAAACGACCCAGAACCTGAAAGGAACATGAGTTACTTCAAGCCTTCTGTGCCTGTGCTGTGCTTCAAGACTTTGACTGTGGCTTTGAAACTATCACACTACATAAAAGAGATTTTGAATCTCAACTCTGATTATGTCACTAGGCTGGTCAGCTGTTAAGACAGCAAAAATACCAGTTGCGAGACTATCTTTCTGTGTTCAACTTGGCCATGCAGACCCCCTCCCCTCCATTGTCCCCAAAAGCAGTGATTGCATTTGGTGTGTGAGGCCACAATAAATGATCCGCATGGTGAAAACAGAGGATTTTTCAATAACTCTAGAAATTTTGGGTGCTTTCAGTGTACTTTAGAAAGATGTTTGATATTCTGTGGGGTCTTGAGGACTAGCACTTTGTTTGCCAAAAGAGCTTGGGAGGTGCCACCTTGGAACATTTGTTTAAAAATCTGCTCTCATTTTCCTCAGTGAGTTACCTCTCTCTCCTCTAGGGTTTGCAGTAAAACTCTGCAAGTCAGGCTAAATATGCCAGGAACTCCATCTTGCTCAAACCCCTCTACCTTGGCCTCAGAGGATTATGATTATTAGCAAGAAGGAAACTTAGAATCCTTAAATTTAAATGCCACTGCTAAATGCGAGGTAAAGCAAAGCTCACTCTGATTGGCTCATTCCAGGTCTCTTCAGTATAAAACCATGTAATATCTGGACTGGTCTTGTGTTGAAAGCAATTGGTTTTTTACCTTTCCAGATGATATCTTCCTACATGGGTTCAGCACAAGGACAGGTGGGATCTCCTACATACCAACTCTAAGCTCCTGCAATCTCTTCAGCAGTTCCAAGCGGAGGGACCCACAAGTTGTTGTTAAGGAAAATCTCCGCCGGCTAGCTAATGCTGCAGGATTTAACCCAGAGACTTTTCACAGAGTCAAGGTATCTTATCGAACAATGCACTGATGTAAAGGGGTCAGATCATAGAATCACAGAATGGTTTGGATTGGAAGGGACCTTAAAGGTCATTTAGTTTCAACCCCCTGCCGTGGGCTGGGACACCACCCACTAGACCAGATTGCTCAAAGCCCCATGCTGCCTGGCATAGAAGAAAAGATCTTCCTTCACGTATCACTGGCTAAAACTGTAGGCATTATTCTTATCTTTCTCAGCAAGAATTTCTGAGAAGCAGGATAATTAAAACATTTATGCTGGCAGTTTATCTGTGGGAAAAGCCATCCAAACAGTGAGCCATTTGGCACTATATGGAGAAGAAGCGCTGTTTCTTCCAAGTATGTTCTAACATTTAACTTACCACAGAGCAAAATAATTAGATAATCAATCAGAGCAGTTTCTCTTAAAAGAAAAATAGACCATCACTTCTGTGGTGGTTTTCTACTGATATATCTGTGTGGCACTTGAACAAGGGAGTGCCTGATTTCCACACGTAATCGGTTCGTGCAGAAGAGTGTTTCATGCCAAAGAAAAATCCTTCCGTTAGTCAGAACTGGGGTTATTTTGCTGCCATAAACATGTCCATGTTCTGATTTTGTCTTGACAGACTGATCACGCTAATGCTGTGTATATTATGGGAAAGACAGAGCCTGACAGCTATGATGGAATAGTGACAAATCAGAAAGGTGTTACGATAGCAGCTCCGGGTGCTGATTGCATACCCGTGCTGTTTGCTGATCCTGTCAGAAAAGCCTGCGGTGCTGCTCATTCTGGTAGGAATTTTGAATCACGGAGATCGAAATAACTAGGAGGCTACTGTAAAGCGAGTTTTTGACTAAGGAGTATAAATTAGCAACCAAAGAAATGCTGAGTGAGAATGAATAAATGCAAGATCGCATAACAATTTAGTTAAGTTTGTTAAGTGTAGTTTAGGTAAGTTTGACCTGTTAAATTTGTATCCTGCCAAAATAAGATTAGTCTTCAAACTGTTCAAACAAGAGTAGTTTGTTTCCCAAGCTATGTATTTTATTTTATAGCTGTAATAATTATTGTTTATCTATCTATACATTTAATTTTCTGATCTGTAACCAAAACCAAATAATCTTTTGTGCCCTTTCTAAGCTTCTATGTAAAAAATGTCTATAAAGCCAACGCCCCCAACAGTCATTTTGAATCAGAAGAAATATTTCTCTGACCCAAACCAAATAAAAAAACTGAAGCAGGGATGGTTAGCACGACCTGCAGTCATGTCTGACTTCAGAAAATGTCCCAATTGTTAGGCTAAAACACATATCCTGTAGTGAGATTTTCCTGCTGGGCCTGTTTCATTTTATAAAAAAGTCTGCATTTATGAGGTCAAGGAGAATGCACAGCTGAGAGTTTCTCCTCAACTTTGATGCTCGTACACTTCTTGATACAGTAGGACGCTTCACCTCTGCCTAGAACTTGTGAATACTACCTAATTCATACAATTCTTCATACATTCAATAAGTTAGCCAAAATAAATTCAATTTGTCAGTCATCATAAGAAAATAAAAACTTTGACTTTCCTTCAGTAAGGAGTGCGTGTGGGTGTCCGTGTCCCACTCTGTGCCTAGCAAGCTTAGGTGAGAGAAAGTAAGAGGAATGAGAATTGTGGCATGTCTGTCTGGGAGAAGAAGGGAACGTTGTGGGTTTTGATGGGGAGAAGGGATGGAGAGAATTTTGTCTACTCTTGAAAGTTGCAAGAGTTTTACATTGTAAGTGTTCAAACCCAAATATTTAAATCTGTAGTTGCTCCTTTCTCTGCTCCCTCTTCATTTATGTAGTCCCTGACATACCACACTGTTCCCCAGCCTACACCGCTGCCTTCTCCCAACATACCTCTCAGCTCTAGCCTGAGCTCTTGCCTTCCATCTCCTAAGTTTTGGCCTTCATTCCCACACCACAGTCCTTGCCAGACTTACAGTTATCTTGTCCTAAGTCCTTTCCTTCCTGTCCAACCCCACCTCAGTTCATGTTTAACTTGAACACGTGTTACTATGAGTACAAAGGTATAAGGTCATCTCAGTCTTTGGATGTAGAAAAGCAGAGGAAAAATTATTAGCATATCCTATCCTTCATTATGATGCACTCCCTTTGCAATGCAAAGACTTCCTGGGACTCAAACTGAGATATGAGAGCTCAAAGCTGGGCTTTCTTCTGTCTATTCCAAACAACGTCTCTAGCTTGAGTCTTTTTTTTTTTTCCTAAAATAACATGAAAACCATTTTCACCATATTATAATAAAATACACTTCTGACCGTAACATATTTCTGTTGTCATACAACATTGAAATATTTCAAGCACAGAGAAGCTGTAAGGTATGCTCTAGTTGCCCAAACCAGGACAGTGGGAAAAAGGAATTCTGGAATACAAATCTAAATTCTTCTCTCAAGTTTTCATCTCCACAAAATAACTGATAGTTGTTAATGTGTTGTGGTTTTTTTTTAAAATAATTATCTTTTATTGGATAGAATTATTTATTTTTAGATGTAAATATATCTACTAATTTGTACCTTTAATAATAGCATATATTTTAGTCACTGTAAAATTAAAGAGACAATTTATACTTTTTTTTTTTTTTCCAACCCCTCATTTCTCACAGGATGGAAAGGCACATTGTTAGGAGTTTCTATGGCCACGGTAAATGCTATGGTATCTGAATACGGCTGTAACGTGAAAGATATCCGCGTGGTGCTGGGCCCATCAGTAGGACCTTGCTGCTACAAACTTCCTCACGAATCAGCAAAAGAATTTCACAGAATTGATCCAAAGTGTGTGAGACAATTTGACTCTGCGTGTCCTTATATTGATATTAGAAGAGCAACACGGTAAGCCTCCTGATCGAACAAGACTAACTCCACATTTGTTGTCAATAATTATTTTGATATTGTATTATCCAGCACTATTACGGTGAGGGTCCTCACCTTCTTTAAGTACTCTGTAATACTTTGCAGGTAAACAAATGATGCCATTGGGTGAATGGTATCTGCTCACTTTTGCTGGGTTTCAACTATTTTTTTACTGCTACACTGTTAGTTTATGGATTATAGACAGATGTTCAAATTAAATGTGGTTTTACTGGTTGCAGTAAAGCACTTATTTTAGTCTAATACTGGGAGAAAGAAAAAAGAAAAGTAAATTAAAGTCCTGATCACAATGCTGGCACAGTTTGTTCAAATGATACTTGAGGTGCTGTCTGAATGATAGTATCTTAAGGAATGAGAGGATGTACAAAGAATACTATTTTCTGTTTCCATTTTTTTCTTTCAGGATTCTTCTTGAGAGTGGTGGGATTCTTCCTGAGAACATCCAAGATGATTCCATCACAGACCAGAGCCAAAATATCACTTTCTGTACTGCCTGCCACCCTGATAAATTTTACTCTCACTTTCGTGATGGCCCTAACTTCGGGACACAGATTGGCTTTATATCAATAAAAGACTGAGATAGTATTTCTTACTCCCAAATAGTATTCAGACAAGAAGTCTGGTGCACTGACTGGCATCCTGCTCTACTTGTAGAAGTTCTTCCTCCTTCCTTTCACAGACCTGCGATAGGGAATTCACGGGTCTTGCAATTCTCCTGCTTCTTCCTTTCCCTGTCATTCTAAGGCAAGAAGAAATGTCTAGGGTGTGGGGCAAATATTCTTGTGTGAGATGGGGTGCAAAGGAAACAAGGTCAAACCACAACAATGACAAAGCCCTTCTGCTAGTCCAGGTGCAAGCTCCAATTTTTTTTTGGAGCCTTCCTGACCAAATATTTCCCAGAAATTTCACTGTTGTAAGGTGTGAAAGCACAAAAAAACCAGTCTTCATTAGTTTCTGGGTGAGACTTCTGAATGAAGTTAAGTATGACATTTCTGGTATAGGAAGGGAAGCCTGTATTGCACATTAACTGTTTGAGAACGACTTCAGTGCTTTCAGCTGAAGGTTAGCCTTATGGAATTATGTGCTTGGGGCTGTTTTTCTTCTTTGGATTAATTTAAAGAATAGCTCCAAAACACGTACCTGACTTTTCCTGTGGAAAATAACTTAAAATTGAGAAGTAAGCAGTCTCTGTTGGGGTGGACATTGAAAATATATGAACTCTCCCCATTTTGTATTACTTGACTGTAGAAAAAGTAGGACTAAAACCACTAATATGATATGACATGTATGTTCATGTTTCCTTAGGATTTTTTTCTTTAAACTATTGGTGCTCTGCTAATGTCCATTGAGACGGTCTCAACAGTGCCCAGTTATTAAATAAGTATCTAAAAAGAGTGAATTTAGCCTCAGCTAATTTTACTGACCAATTGTTGACTTATCTGTCTTACTAAGCAAATTCTCAGTGTGCATTATTTTCTTTTGGCCGTAAAGAATTTACCTGCAGACATTACAGTAGACGTGATAGTTCCTGACACATAGACAGCGAGAGCTTCCTAATAGTAAAACTATGCTGATGAGCTTGCAGAGTTGCCAAGCACAAGCACACATGGGGACAACCGTCCCCATGACGTATTTTATATTTTGATTTCAACCGTCTTTTCCAACTCTAGAGTTTTATGTCCACTAGAGGTCAGTGCTCGCTCACTCTGCACTTCGTATACGGGTTTTCAAATCATGCATTTTGCAAAGCGCTGCATGGCATATGCTGCTACTTTTGCCTATATAATCATCTGCCAAGTTTTTCTAGTGTCTGTGCTTGAAGAGTAATATATTTTTCATTTTCTTGGGCTGCGATTCAGAGCTGACCAAATTAGAACTTTCTTTGTCCTCTGGGAGAACAGACGTTTTAAAAAAAATCTTTCTTTTACATGTGAATGGTAATTCTCGGAGAAGAGCCTGTTTCTGTTACCCTCTGACTGTAACCATCTACCAAACAAATTCTTCTTCCGACTCTCCTACTTCTTCTTTAGAAATGTTATTCCTCTTTGGCTGTAGCACTGCAGTCCTTGACAATAAAAATTCTTACATTTTCAGTTACCTTTTAAAAACCTCACTGTCGTTTTCATCATTCTCGGTTTGTTTTGCAACTTCACTGTGGTGATGTTCACAATTTCCTTCACACTGGAGGTTCAGGTTCCAAGAGGGGCAACGCTCACACTCCTCAATTCAATTCTGCCAAGGGTGTTACTGCACACTGGCCGATGGTGTGTATGTTATGTGTATGAATTATGAGTATGTGTAGAAAAAAAAAGAAGCAAATATAGGATAATACGGACGCTGACAAGCTTATCTTGCTGTGTTAGATACCCACCAACCTGCCTTCACCTTTTAGTTCTATCCCTTTGCCCTGGTATCTAAGAGTGAGCTACTCTATGGGTCCCGATTGACGTAGCAGTGGAGTGAGTAAGGTGTCTTCTCTTCTGCTGCTTCTGCTCTGGGGGCAAGTAGCACCACGTCAGTCCCTGCACCTGAGGCTCAGCCAAAGCTTGCCTGTCAGTGCCCTTCCCTTAACCCTCTTCCCTTGGGGATTAAGCACAGGCGGTCAAAAACAGCTGAGTTACTGGGTTTTGCAAGGTGCTGCATGACAGCTGAAGCATCACAGGTGCGCCTGTGCCTGCCGTTTAGCCCATCTCACCTCAAAGACGGTTTTAAACTAATGCGTTTAACTTTGCAGTAAGTAGAAAGGCCTTGCAGCCATGCTACTTACCACAGTTCAAATGCTCAACAGTATAGTAAGTCACAGTAACGTGATAGTGATGGAAAGCCCTGGCTTGTTCATGCCTGCTCAAGAATGACAGCGTAGACTTTCTGTTTGGAAAAATACCCTTTAGAGGTCATGGTAGGACTGTGCAAGCTGGAGAGCATGTCGGAATGAGCAGAAACACCAAAAGCTTTACCTTTTAGAAGACAAATCATTACCACAGGCGTTGTTCATTATTTATTTTACACTGAATTACCTAGACTGTAAACCTGTCAAGGCAGGAAGCAGCCTTTTGTACATGGATTGCAGAATTGGAAAACTCCACAACCAGTAAGAAAAAAATAATACTGTTCAGTCAGGTTAGGCTCTGTATCATACACAATTTCTTTCAAAAGTCCTTGCTACAATGGTATTTTAATTCTGGTATTAAAAAAAAAGAAAAAAAAAGAAGCTGTTGAGAGAAAGGGCATGATAAAAAGCAGACAAGGCTGTTTCGCTTCTCTATTTATTTACTTTTCATTCCTGTTGCTCACTAGAGGAGCCAAGCGGATCAGCCCTGATTCACCACCTCTAGGGAAGCTCTTAAAATGCTTCATAAATTGTTCAGCTGTACCTACCTAATCATCAGATCCCATTTATTAACCTTGCTCGTGAATTTATAAGCTGCATTTACCCTATTATTGTTATTAAATGACATTCTTAATTGTGATTGTGATATGCCCTGAGGCGAGCACAAGAAATGATCGCATTGAATATTGTTTTTGATAGCCATTAATGTGCAATTAACATTTGTTGCCATTGTAGATTCTGAATACGGCCCTTGTCATTTACATTTATATATTGGAATGGGGTGTACCAAAACATGCCTGAGAAAGGCTTTATTCACTATTCCAGTAAAACTGGGCAGCTCCAATGCAGACTTCTGTTTCCAGTCCCTGGGGAAGCAGTGTGCAACTTCAGAGGCATGGATCAAAGCCTGAGATAATTAGGGAAATGTTTACCCAAACTGGGATTTATTGCCACAGATAAGGCAAAGGTGAAAAATATTAAGGGGGTTAGACTAAAAATGTCTTTAATTTACAGAGGTTAGGTCCATCGGTGACGGCTAGTCTCTCTTTCTACTGGCAACCCGAGGAGACAGGATGGGGACTAGACAGTTCCTTGGTCTGAGTTTGGCATTTGATGGCTGTATTTGTGAGTGGCAGCAAACTGGGAAGCCATGGGACTGGACCTTCAGCAAAACACTTGGGCCCATCTCGACTCACAGAAAGCATGTAATTCCTTGCAAATTGCAAGCATTCAGTGATGGGAAAGTGTCTTCTTTCCCCAGCAGTGAGACAGTTTGCCTTTGCCTCCCATCTTATTTTCCTCATGCTTATCCCTTGTACATTCCTGTCTTTCTGTCCAGCACCGCTCACCATTGCCCTACAAGGCTTGTGAATCCAGTTGCAGGGTGTTGGAGGAAACAGATGCCATTCTGTGCAGGGCAGCGCCAGCCTTGCTTTCTTTTGTATGCATGTGCCTTTTTTTTTTTTCCTTTCAGCAGCGGTGTGAAACTTTTTGTCCCCAGCACAGGATCTCCAGCAGTGTCCTCCTCCACTGCCATTTTACAGCTTTCTGCAAGAGCTCCCAATTGCCAGCCTACAGGGCAAAGAAGTCGATATTCCTGGATTCCCTCATTGCTGTCCTCATTTCCACTCCATGCCCAATTTGCTGCTGGGTGATGCAAAGAGGGAGCCGAGCCGCGCTCATTTGTCCCGAGGCGCAGGGGGGATGTGCATGTGTGTGTGTGTGTGTGCGTGCTCGCCTTGATGTCATGTGTGCGAGGCTTTTGTTCCCTGAGTACCAAAGTCCTCCCCCATCTCCAGCCTCTTGTGCAACAACACAACAGGACAGTGCACTGATGGGAGCGGTAAATCCTATATGTGGCAGAGGAAATAATGTATTGACCTGCTGCGGGGATTTACGCACCTCCGACAGCAGGCTCAGCCTGTGAGGCTGACTTGTTCCACTTTCCGTTTCCAGCAGATACTCTCCAGTGTTTCCAGATGAATGATTCAGGTAGAAATGTGCATGGATTTCAAAACGGTCCTAAATCCGGCATAGTCTTATATCCAGGATGTTACTAATGGTTATCTAGTGTTGCACCTTTTTATAAGGCTAAAAGATTTCGCTGCTCTGCTTGCTTTAAATACACAGTGCCTGTGGCTGTGCTGCTAAAAAGCCTGATTATGTATTTCCCAAAGGCCTGCAGAGAAATCGGAAGCTAGTTTTTTAAAGTGATCCCTCTGATCTTTCATTAGTAAGCGTTTAATTTACAGTAGCGTCTCACATTACAAGTACTCGGCTGGCTCTCTTTGTCTGCGAGCTCCCGGGGGTCAAAGGAGGCCCACGGAAGAATTTCGGGAGTGTGGTCCCCAGAGGACAGCGGGGCTGAGGTTTCTCTCTTCCCCTTCTGCGAATGTGGCATAGTGTCTCCAGGGCAACCTGAATTCTGACAGTCATGGGAGCAAGGGCACGGCATGGATTTCCATTTGATTCCTGCAACAGAAAAGAGATCCGAGACAAAAATCAATATGTGACTAAACTACGAGAGCTCATTTTCACAATTAATGTTATCTAACGGAGCATTTCCTCTCTTCTTGTACAAATTTATTTCAAAGCTACTAACTTCTCTATTTCTTTTTCTGGTGGTGTCTCTTCTACACGTTGCAAAGGCCTAAACATCAGGAATAAGTAGGATGCAACATAAAAATTTGGGGTCTACCTACCATGAAAACAAACAAGCATTTTATAAGATAAGCTGAAAGCAGTGTTTGCATTTCAAGATGTATAATTTCACTTTTTCTCATGTGATGCAATATTTTCAGACAGTGATTCATAGTTCTGGTCAGATGTTTCGGTTCAAAGTGATTTTATCAATGACAGCTATAGAAAGGCCTGCCTATCTGAAATAAATATCTTAACATTTCTCTTTGAGGCACTGAGCACTATCCTAAAGCAATATTCAAGCGTATGTTGCGGCTAAAGGAAAACATTTCTGTTCTGCTTTCATTTTCTTTGTTTGAAAGTTATGAGCTTGCTTTTCCTGCACAAGAATGAATCCCCAAAAACTCAGTTGTAAAAGCAAAGTTGTGATAGGTGTCTCAAAGCTTCTTGGTTTTAATAGGTACTTTTAGTAAGTGCTTCATAAAATTGGTATTAAATAAAACAGGGTTATGCAGAAAACTTTACTCTGACTCTCTGCTTTCTTCTTCATACCATCTCCATAAAGAGCTTTCAGAACATGAAAGGTGAGCAGAGCAAGAAACGGCTCCTTTAGGCATGCAGATGTTCCTTGTTGTATTTGATACTTAGATCTTTCTCAGTTCCCTCAATTATCCTGCAACTTTGATCCTCAGGTTCCCCCAGCACTGAAACATCCCGGCTCACGTAAGTCTGTGCGAGCAGAAGCACAGTCTGGGCTGTGCAGAAGCACAGATGTAGACTTGACAGTGATGTTCACATTGCAGCATTTCTTCAGCTTTTCCGGTGCTGGCACAAATGGCATTGTGATAAAAATATTATGCCACAATGGTGAGATATTTTGAGAAAAATCTCCTGAGCAGCCCTGCCTTTACTTAGGGGCTGTAAGTCAGTAGCAATTTTTTGCTTTTCACAAGCCTGGGAAAACTAAGGATAACTTTGCACCCTCTCCTGATCTAGTATGTGTCTTTATCAGAGCGACGTGGTTTGGGTTTTAGAATCTTATCTGCTGTACAATTATACTTCTGTCATTTCCTTTAAGAATGGATTCCTAAGAAGAGATTGACTGCATATATATTGGCCAGGAAGTGCAAAATTCAGCTGACTTCATTAGTTTATATTACTGTTTAACATAAAAGTCGGTCAGAAAATACAGGTTCTGCAAAGCAAGGAAATCACACTGCTCGAGCTAAAATGTTCTAGTAGGAGAAAGGGTAAAGATTCAGACAAAGCTAATGGCTAGTTTCAACATCTTCTGGATGACACGCTTCAATCCGTCTTTCAGGACAACTCCTCATTTCCTGTTTTAAATATTAAGAACAATCTGAAATAAACCATTTAAAACTCAAGAAGTGCCATTGCAAATTAAAACAAACATTGAAAGCTCGAGTCATGCTGAAAAGAGAGAGCCTGACTTCCACAGAGCTCGTCTTACTGTTTATGTATATCTGCATGAGCCACTTCTCTTATTTCTTCAGTAAATATTTCCTTCATAGATTGCAGATTGTTATGTTCCCTTCGATAAATGTTTAGCTAAGTTTTACATGCGATATTTAGCTCCATTAGTCTTTCCTAAAATGATCCTTCCAGCTCTTAATTCTCTAAATACTGCCCTATTCATGTCAATTAGGCAATAATCAGTTTTTACTTCCATGTTCTTTTAGAAGGAGAATGACATTTGAACTTTGAAGAGGGACTGTTTTTTTTCTGGTAGGTTTGCAAAGTTGTTCTTCTCAGTGCAAAAAAACTTGAAGCGGCCTTAATTGAATAACCTTGGTCTCCCTCTATTCCCTCTTTTTCAAAAGAGTCATAGTCTATTGCACTTCAATTAGGATTTATTTCAGGCTTCCTAGCTATAACTCACAATCCATCACATTGTTCCAAAAGCAATCTTCACGAAGGAGGCTCAGCTCAGAAAGTGAAAAATAGTTGGCATTTTTGAGGCTGACACAGGATTTATGGTAGGAGAACATTTTTAACTTAAGCAAGAGCTTTTTAAAAATCTCGTGTTGGAAAGCTGACACTAGGAAACTAAATTACGGAAATAATTTCAGTTTTTGCAGAGGGGGAAAAGTTTAACAATGCGTGAAACTGAATATTCATTCCTTGAATTGTATACACATCAGGACTGGATGCCTTTGTATGTACTGATTCATCCCCAGTAAACTGGGCTGAGGCTGGAAGAAAAGGGTGAGGTTGTTTGCCTGCTGTAATAAATGATATCAGAAAAGAAGGATACAGCAGCATTCCTTTTAGCAAGTGAGTTAAAGAGTGCTCAGGCTAATGATGAACCGCTTTCTACCAAGCCAATATCTGAGACTGAAAAAACAGCCAGTCATTCCTTGGCTCTGCAGCACTCTTGGAGGCTGTTATAAATAAACAGAAGCAGGGAACAAAAATCTCCTTTGGGATGCAGCTAGCCTGAAACAGACATCCATGGTGAGACGCTGATGGATAGAAGAGGCAGAAAAAGACAGCATCGTGATGATAAAGCCGTTTCTACACCTGCTCATTAAAGATTTAGTGCAAGAAGAGTTTACCCATGTGGAAACATGGCTCCCTACCACATTGGTCAAGCATCTTCCTATGTGTAGTTATTTGCCTCAGTTGCTACAGCTATCAAGGTGTCTTTGTGTAATTATATCCTGTCCCCCAGAACCTGGACAGGTTGGAGTATTGAATGCTTATGGACATGCCCCAGTTCTCCTCTCTCTTCATCCCTATTTTAAACCCTGCTATAGGTGTATCGTCACAAGCTTCCAATCTATGCAAGCAGGGCGAGGAGCACAGTTAATTGTGGGAGGCAGATAATGATCACTGTATATATTATCTACATGCAGGACTCTGGAACCTCAGTGAGTCCAGAATAATTGCAATGATGGGCAAATCTGCCCTCATCCACTGCAGCTTTATTTCTGGACTGAAAACATGGAAGAGAAGCTGCTTTTTGAAATTTCCCTCAGCTTGGCTAACAGCCCAATTCTGCAGACTTGGAAGATTTTCTATCATAATATTTCCCTGAAGCTAGCTGTGAGAATAAATGGCATGAGGTACATTTGGCTCAAGAGCTGAGAGTTTAAAATTTTTGAAGAATCTTTTCTTGTTTGTTATGGAGTAAATCCCAAACTTCTTCCTTAGAAGTCCAGGATCCCTGCTGCTATGGGGCCCCATCTGAACATCTTGACTAAAAGGGAGAAGTGCCCTCCTGTGTGAACACTTACCATTAATATTTCTACTCTCAGCCATACTAATTACTATGGCAGAAGTAATTTCACAGTGAACAACGCAGATTGACCTCCTGGTCAGTCCCAGGAGGGCAGAGAGGACAAGGGTGTTAAACATGGTGAAAATGCTCCTTATTTATATGACAGCCACCTAAGACTGTGGGCAAGGCTGTGGTGCTGAGAAGAGGCAGATCATAAAAGGGAATGAACCAGTTATCTTGGGTTCTGCTAGAAATAAATGGAATAGGTTAAAGTAGGGTTTTTTGCACAGTGTGTACTGTGTATTTTGCTCCAGTCTGTCCAATGAGAAGTTACTGAGCATCTCGAGCACTACTTCCTTTGCAGCAATTAAAATTTCTGGTATCCTTGATCCTACCTAGATCTTGGGAAGAGGCCCAGACATATTGGTACTTGTAGATCCTTCTAGATTTGGAGTGGTCAGTTGAATACCCTGTTATTACCACACCTCATAAGAAAGCATTAGGAAGAAACTTCTAATCTGTGAATTTGCAGTGTTTCTTTTATTCTTCTTTGTGGGCAATGTCACTAGTAGAAACAGTAATGCCATTAGCATAGCTCACAAGATGGGCAACTCTGCAGACATAGCACAAAGATCTGAAGGGATCCTCTCGTAGATATGTAAGATCTACAGACCAGGAGTCCTGCAGGGTTGTGCTAAACTTCCAGGCCCTGAAAATGCCATCCCAAAATTTCAGAGCGTTGAGACACATACCAGATGCTCTCAAAGATGAGGAAGAAGAGAGGGGAGATTTCTAGGAGACATCCAAAGAATGGAAATCCCATGGCTTTGTGTAAGATATGTTTGGAAGACATCTGCAGCTGAGTTTGGGTCTGTCATAGGGCACCCCAAAAGAACAGCTTCTGTAATATAAAACCAGCCCCTTTTCATGAGCTGTGGGACACAGAGTTGGTTTGGGAGCTCTGCTGGAAGAGCTTGTGACCCTCATGCCTCTCAAAAGTTGTAGCTGTCTACCCTTGGACACTGTAATGCCCTTTCACATTCTTAGACTGGCTCCAGCTGCTGTTAGAAGTCCCACTGTGTGAAGGGCACAGTTTTTTAAGGGATAGGAATGTCAGGATACATTTTTGTTCGAGCAAGAAGCACGCTATAAAAAATTTCTTCTGTAAGCAGTCAAAACTTCCAGCCATAGGTAAGGCCCTTTGTTTCAATAAAAATCAATGTTGTTGCAATCATGTAGTTATTACATTCTCAGTTACTGTTTTCACAAATCGTCTGGTCTAATGAACAAAGCAAAACCAACTTTGACCATTTTGTTCTCAAATTCTGTCTGAGCACACAGTTTCTACAGACCATGTCAGGATATTTTGGACTGTTTCCTACTTCCTGCCTTATCCACTGTGGGAAGCAGCATTTTTAGTCTTATTTATTTATGAAGTGTGCAGAGGGAACAATTTGAAATCGCTGTAGCATTTTTTCGCCTGTTGGCAGACTGCAGTTTTCATAGGTGTGTTTTGAGTTGGAGAGTATTTAGAATTTTCAGCTTTCAGGATGGATCACAAACAAATGCTTTGTAGAGGTCACTGTTTCTGTTTAAAATGTGTTTAAATTTGGGGTTAAATGTAGTGATCAGTTGTGATAGGTCAGATTAGTCCTTTGACTAGGGGATCATGAATTACCTTTCCCCGTGTATAGCTGCTTGGGAACTGAAAGTGTGGTTATGGACATGAGTTCAAAATCCTCTTAATGAGAGAGTAAGTGCCAATAAAAAATTAATAAAAGCTTGTGAAAACAAGAATATAAAGAGTAAAAACATGACCAAAAAGATTGTGTTTAAGTACTGAAGTGAATAATCCCAGATAATTTGGAGTGGAAAATTCACTTTGTTTGTAGAGAGCGCAACACCTCCCATAAAAACAGGAGGAGGATGGAGAATTGTTAGCCAAGAGCCTAATGGTGGCCTGAGGACCTCATAGGAGAAGGGCAGTGCTGTGCCTTGTTCCCATATGGGTTTGCAAAAAGCACAAAGACTGCAGGATGCAAGGGGCCATTTCCTTTCTCCCTCCATGCAGAGCCTCATCCTAATGCAATAAGTGGAAGAGAGAACTAATAGTACGCTTGATCCAAAAAGGAGTCGGGGGTAAAGTGTATTCTGGTCCAACTTGGAGGGCAGCATACACTCTGTTAAGGGACCCAAGCTTCTCCAGTGCTGCCTCCTTCTACAGAAAACACAGAGACTCGGTGTGACCCGTTGGGTGGGTGCTGCAAATATGGCGTTAGTTTTACTAAATGGGGGAAAAATGAGACTATAGAGGACCAAAGGCTGGTAGTTCGTCTTGACTGGAAAGCCTTATAGTTAATTGAACCATTCTCTAGCCTTTCAGCTGCCATACAGGATGTATACTCTGGAGTTCTTTGGTGCATTGGATAAAGATTGGAGTTCATCATTTTCCATGGGAGACCTAATTAGGCTGATGGCCATGAGGGACTTGTAAAAGGATGACAGAAGGGGAAGCTGCAAAACGAAGTGTGGATTAAAAGACAAAAAACACCTTCTGGATACTTCCTCCTGAGTTTGGCTAGTGACCTATGGGAAAAGGAGAGAACTTGGATGCTTGTTAAATAACATCCCTTATAAACACTGGTCTGTGCCCTCAGAAGCAATCCAGAAGGATTCACAGACTGAGCTGACTATTAGAGAGGAGATTCTGTTGAAAGCTCACCCTGATTTGTCAGTTATACTGTAGGACTGCTGCACTGGAACTACTTGGGAAATTGCTTCATACTCTTAATTTAATTAAAGAAGCTTCCTTCATTTCCTGTCACCTGCATTTCTAGATCAATATTTAGCTTTAATTCAATGTACTGCTTTGTTTGTGAGTAAAATACTCTGATGTTTCTTCCATTTTAAGTTTACAGTGCCCTCAGTATTCCTGTCTGTTGAGACAAATTAAACCAATTAGTCCTTCAGTGTCCCTGTACATGCCTGTTTTCACATTTTGGCCTGCAGAACTGACAGTAATGATTACAATATTTTAATCACAGTTGAGCAGTGCCAGTGGTTCTGATCTTTTCTTACCAGAGACTCTAGCTCATCACTCTGTTACATTTCCTTACATTTTCAGTGCTCATTTTTTTCCAACAAGTGATCACAAAGGAATCTCCCATAGCATCTCTCTTGTTTCTTTCTTTAATGATGTGCGTTGCAGTCTTCATTCTCCATTATCTAGTATTAAATTCTATTTTTTCCAGTGTATCTGGTATAAACTGAGAAGATACTGGTTGTCACTGGTGATGCTGATGGTACAATTCAAGCCACAGAGGGAAAGACCTGGATTTTGAAGGGTTCTCTGTGAGCTGGACCTGTAAAACCTGTAATTTCATCAGGCTACGGGAGGGCATCTTCAAGAGGCCAAACTCTACTCAGTACTGATTACCATAGTTTCTTAATACAATAAATTAATCCTGAATGACAAGAAGCATGAGTACTGCTGTGGGAGAATATGGTGGTAGATCAGTATGTCTTGCATGGAAAATATTTTGAGAGGGAGCATAGGATTTTTGGCAGAAAATGTGAAACATAGCAATGAAGTTGAAGGCCTCCAGTATCTCAGAAGAGCTTGTTTTGTGCTTGAGAATATGCAGACAAGTCCAGGAAGAAAGATTCTTTGAATTTAAAGAGAAATAATGGAACATACAGATTTCTCTGCTCTTTGAATAGAGGTGCCAACTCATTTGAATGCGTATGCTTCCACCCATATTTTTATCACTTATTTACATGCATAGGCACACACTTGCAGCTATGCATCTGTGTTTAAAAATGCGCACAAAAGCCATGTATGACTCTGAGCTTGTTTTTGTTAATATATATATATATATCAGGCCAGCCAGACAAATAGCAATAATATTTCTCCCACTTGCTCATTCTTGGATGTCTCATTTACATATTTATGCGGTTCCTATTTTCCTTTTTAAAATAAAGCCCTATGAAATGATCTGTCTAGGCTTTCACAAGGACACAAATCACCGGGCTTCTGAATTTTTGATTAATTCTATCCACTTCATTTTTGCAATTCCGGACTTCCTGAACGTGAGGCTATGCCATCATTCATTTGCCTTCAGCAAAGGCACAACAGCTCCAGAATGAAGTCTTAATTATGGCCAGCATTTATGTCAACACTTCCCATCAGAAAACAAAAATTGATCGAATATCAGCTTTTTTATATTTATCTTGTAGAGCTAACTTACTGTACTATCACACTAAGTTACCTAACAGAAACAGGAATAAAACAGGGTGAGTTTTGCATTGTTTTTATTTGTTTGTTAATTTTATTTAAAACAACAAACAGATCACAAAACTGCTAGAAGAAGAAGAAGAAAAGAAATGGAACTGATCAAAACAGGCTGTAACTTAAAGCCCATGGGTGCATTCAGAGGATTCATTACACAGGCACATCGCCGCGCAGTTGTGACCTATGTGCTCTTTCTATCTGCTTTGTACTCAGTTCTGCTGTGCTTTATATAGACTGAAAGACCTACAAGAATTATATCCTGGATTGGGGGACTGCCTTTGTGCTATGCCTCCAACAGCAAAACACATGCTTGTACCAACATCAGATTATACCAAGAGGTGTAAATCCAGCTCAGCTATCAAAGGAAGGATAAACCCAAAATAGAAAATAAATTAGTGGCCTAGCACAAATCTTCCCACTTCAGCACTAGTGCTGGATATAAATTTTCTGATGGAAAAAAATAAGCTTTTCTGGAAGATCCCAGCATTTGAGCATGAAGTACTTAACCTGAAACATCTTGGGGTTTTCTGAGTTTTCAAAGAATACAACAGATGATCATTGCCCAATGACCGGGGAACCAAGGATGGGATTTACTCCTGCTTTTATAGCCCTCCCTAATGGAGGATTATAGAGAAAGACAGAGCCAGACTAACCCCAAGTGAAAGGAACTCCTGCTGCACCATAAAAGGACAAGGGGCAACAGTTATCAGTTGCATCAAGGAAATTCTGATTGCATGTAAGGATGTTTTTTTTTCCATCCCAGTGAGAGTATTGCCCAGAGAGGCAATGGAATCTCCAGCCATGGATATTTCAAAACTCAACTGGATGAGGGCTTCAGCAATCTGATCTAACTTTGAAGTTAGCCCTGCTCTGAGTGGATGTTGGAGCGCCAGACCAGCCTCGATCATTCTGTGTCTCCTTGACTTCAGAGAGATGAAATATTGGTATTTCCACTTGATTTAGTTAACCGAGATGTCCTTTATAATCAGTGAAAAGAAAGTGGCTGCTACTCATTTCATCCTAAACTATTCAGGTCTGATGAATTGCATCTAGAAGGGCCTGTTTCTTTCCATTGGCTGCAAAAGGACTCAAAGCTACCTGCCTCAGGTGTGGGCACTTACATGGCAGACAACTGCATTTAGGTAAGAAGATCAGCACGTATTTTACCTCCTGAAAAGACATTTTGGCAATGGGGATCCAGAACTCACAGACTGCTTGGCCTCAGAGGAACTCAGTGGGACGTGGGAACCGTGGAAGCTTTCAGCAGATGCTCAGTGAAACTCATATTCTCACTTAGATATTCTGAATATTCATTTTTGATATGTATGTAATGATAGATCCTGACAGGCTCTGCAAATGTCCTTTTCTTGAACAAATTCAACTAAAACTGATGTTTTAACAATTTGGGTGAGATGGTGCATACTCTGAGGAGTTCCTGGTTTGGTTTCAGTCTCATTCAAACCAAAAGAGTTTTAGAACAGAGTTCTCATGAAATTCTACTTTTTGAGAAACCCGCAGTGCCCAAGTGAGGGTCAAATGCTGAAAAGAGGTTCTTGAAGCTGTAATATTCAAAATGGAGTAAAATGATTTCTATGTTAGTCCTGTTACCAGGTCTGCAAGAAAGGGAAACTGAGAATAAGAAATATTTGCATTGTGGTCAATCTGTTGGCCTGACTGAGAACATAATAGCTAAAGTAGAAGGATCGCCCCGATTTGCACATGGCTGAAAAAAGTCATTATATTTAGAGATGTATTTCCAGTGTAGTGAAAAGAAGGGTAGAGTGTAAGTCCCTTTACCTAACAGATACCATGCTGAACATGTGGCCTCCACCTGTCACCTCTGAAAAGCCATTTAGAGGACCTTTTTTACCAAGCTGTTGTGAAGGGTAAAGTTATTTTCTGCAGCCAAGGGACACTCTGCCAAGAGGGGGCAGAGTCCTTTTACTGCCTTTCCTCCGATGTCTGTTTTGACTCTGATAAACAGAGACTCGGCATTCACCAAGACAACGACAGTAACAGGCATTTCTTGTCAGCACCTGGGACCAAAGCCATTAAGATCCTTTTTTTTCTTTTTCTAGGAGGTACCAGTATGTCTCCCACAACTGTACACACAGTTTTAATTAAGATGTGATGTTTACTACCATCTTTCTGAGCCAGAACAGATGTTGCGCTCCAGTGAGAGGCTCTTCCAAGACGACTGGAGAATTCAGTGACATATGGAAATTAATGGGATTTTTGTGGTCAAATTTATCTTAGCGTCGCTTGCCATGAGGAGGTCTTGATTCGTGAGTGCAGCCTTTGGGGCTCTTCCACCACATCAGTCCTATAGTGTTACTAAAAGTAATGATAAAACCACTTCTCTCAAGGTGCTTAGAAAGAGTAGTGACTGTAAATAACACCTCTGAGTGGTGAAAAAAACATCTTTATGCTGATAAACGAACACTCTTTCTCCGAGGTGAAGAGAAGTTAACCTCCCCGAAGTGTCAGAACAAGCTGGTAGGAGCAGGGGCAATAGCCTTGACCAGTATTTGACCATGGGTGGATAACAAACCGTGTACTTCCCACCGGTAGAAGGGGCTGAGACCTCTGCGAGAGGCCAAGACACCACGCTGCGCCAGGCTCTGTATCCTTTGCTCCCTACATGGTCAGCCTGCACCAAAAAGGGTACGCTTTTGCTCAGCCTGGCAGACCCAGTGTTGGTAGGATCACTGCCAGCTGTGATCTAAAAGCTGGGGACCACATCCACAGGGCGCTGAGTCCCAGCTCCCCCATCCCTCCTGCCAGCAGGATTCCTCGGGGGGCATCTGACCCAGAGACGTGGGTCGGGGTCTTCCCAGAGTACAGGTGGCATCGGCATGCGTGCACAACGTACCGTGCCTCGGGAAACCTGCCAAAATCAGAGAGAATTTGGCTTCTTCTCTGTGCGGGCTCTGTGCTGGAGGAGAAAACATTTTATGGTATTAATAAGAACAGAGTTTGGCCCAGTGATTCTGCAGCAGACAAATGTCAAATGTGTAAAACTAAAGGAGCACTTGTTTTGAAGACAGATCAGCTGCAAAAATGAATTGGCTTTGCTTTCCAGATCCTCCTACGAGTCCCCAGAATAGTTGGTGTGGTTTGCAGTTACACCACCCTATTTCTGAGTGCGTTTTCCTCTCTTTTGTGCTGGCAAAAAAAATGAAAAAACAAAAAGTCTTTCCCGGCAACAAGAGAAACAAGAGGCTCCCTACATTTCATGTGGTTAAAATGAAAAGGGGAGTATATACATACAGGTAGGACCGTTTTCACAGCTACAAGCATCTCCATCGCAGGATAAAGAGGGGTTTTGTAAATAGCCTGGTGTTCCTGTATTGACATTTCCTCCGCGGGCAGCGCTCCGGCTTTTGTGCGGGCGCCTGGCACTCGTACACAGCTCCGCTCTGTTGTGGAAAGCCAGGCATGCGTGAGCTGATTGCTGGAGACAAGTGAGGGAAAAAGGGGGGACCTCGGCGAAGACGAGTCAGTTGGGGACAGGGAACACTGCGTCTTTTGTGGAGCGCTGCTGAGGGGGAGAGGGAGGCGAGAGGGATGCTTGGGCAGCATCCCCAGGGCTTCCCCCCCGCAGCTCCCCGCTCCCCAAACCTGCTGGAGCCCGGCGAAAGCCTGCAGCGGGAAAATGAAAGCCGTGGGGTGAATATAACCCCCGTGCAATTGTGGAATACGAGTCCTGGGGTGGAAGGCAGCCGTCGGGGCAGGGGAGGGGGGAGCAGAAAACATCACGCCGTTGCTGCTATGGAAACCAAATCATCCCCATCACGGGGAGGAGATGTGCCAAAATCCTGACCAGCCTGGCTGCCACTCACATCACAAGGCAATTTATCCCCCCCGCCGCCACACGACACCGCACAC